>CM034152.1:556440465-556555962 GCA_019776745.2 Taxus chinensis
TCCATTGTGTCGCAAACACCTCAGCCCTTCTGAGATCGAGAAGATGAGGTGCACGTTTGAGAAAACCAACAGTTTATGGCACACCCAATGGAGGACTAGCATAAAGCTCAACTTCATAAATCTCTACGTTTGGCTGTAGTGAACTTAGTTTTTTTCAGCCTTTGAAGCCACTCATTTCAAACACAAGGTTCTAGCGACTCCCAAGATTTAAGATCTCTATTTTGGCAGTCTAAGGCATTCATGAGAAGAGTGCACACAAGAAGAAGTGCCAAAACAGCTGAATATTCTTTGGAATTACGTCTAGTACCCCAAGAAGAGTTGTAATTCCAGAAATCTGCATGAACATCTCTATCTCTAGTGCCACCACACCCATTCAAATCCTCATAAAAATAGACAACTGGTGCCCTGCAATGGCGCATCAACCACCCCCTCTATTAAGAACTTTACATTCTTTACTGGAGGGAGTCCCTTAGTCTTGGTCATGCAGCATGATATGCCGAATGGCGCAATCAAGAGTATTCTTACTTTACTGGGAGGAATCAAGTCACCCCTCCGGAGCATATCTAGGATGTGGAAAATGTGTGTTCACTCTATTGATCACACCTGATGATTGATTGTAGCAGTCAGGTTGTGTGTGGCCTCTTTACAAAGGTAAATCACTTCAATGTAGTGAGGCTGGACTTGGATCTATCACCACCTGGGAGGCTGGGAAAGCTTCTTTACAGATTTGAAGATAAGTTAGATATCTATCATTGGTGGAGCAACTTGACAACAAAAAGGAGGGCACCAATGAGCAGGATGACTAATTTCAAAATCAGGTTTCAGAAGACGGGATAGAATCCCTTCTTGTGGTAAGACCTACAAGACAACATGCTTTCCTTTATTATCTGAAGGCACTCAACAATGATTTTATTTCAAGTTATGATACAATCTATGGGAGTAGACTTTACCAGCTACTTATATCATGTAGTAGGGCAGAAAATAGTCTTATTCAAGCAGGAAAACTAGTCCCAAAACCATGCCCTTGTTCCCGAAAATGTCACAAGCACCCCAGCTTCTATAGCATATATTCTATCTCCTCTTTCTATCTTTGCCGGCATCTGAGTAGGTGCGTGCAACTGGTTGCCTCAACATTCTATCTCCATCACAATAAAAGAAAAATGAAATAAATGAAGGCCGTGATTAGAAATGTGTCAAACAAATCATATCGTTAAAAAAAACAACATGCGTAAGCTTGTAAGGCAATTCCAATTAGGCACATGGATTAAGGGAATAAGCCTGAGTGGAATCAATACAAAATCAAAGATACGCACCCCAACAAGTAGAATGATTATATGGTAGCCTAATGCACATCTACCTTGCAAGTTGTCCTCCATGCCTTCCTCCAGCACTCAGTGAGAAAGAAACAGGCACTTGTTCCGGTTAGGAACCATTCGGCAAAGAGTCTTTAGAAGATGCTCCTTGTGAATGCCTTAAGTACCATTCAGTATGCTAATGTTTGCACGCACCCAGCCTTCATGATTTAAGAATGCTTCATCCTGTTGAGCCGTTATCCAAAAATTCACCCCCAAGGTAAATTTTGATAACATGCCATGGCAAATTCTTGTCCCAATGCAATTTATATGATTCAAGGCAAAGCATCAGGTTGTGGGGTCCCCTAGATTTTTTCTAACTCACCTGGCCAAGAAAGAAAGAGCAAGCTATGAAACCAATGTGAACAGGTTGCAGAAGACAGGCTCGGGCCAGGAAAAATCACAAAAAATGGATAAGTATTAGTCTCTGGGACAGCCGGGACAAAAGTACCGAGGGACGCGTGGGACGCAAAAGCGCGAAATGGGCGAAGGTTTTCGTCCGGACAAAAACCGGAAACAAAATTACCTAGGGACGCGTGGACGCGAAGCGCTAAGGCGAAGACAGAAGAGAAAATCACGTTTGACCTGTGAAAACTTCAAACGGCCATAACTTTTACTCCGAGCTCCGATTTTCAACAAAATTGGACTTTCCTCTGGACGATCACGACGTCCTCTCCGCATACGCCACAGATACTGGATTCTTATTTTTAATGAGGATTATATATATTTAATTAAGAAAACATATTCGGGCTCCAGTCCAGTTAATGTTCATTTCCCGTCAAATGACAGAAAACGGGCCTGCCAAACCAAAATAGCTGCCCGCACTCAGAAGGCCATAACTTTTGCTTTCTCAACGAAATTGCCCAACATTGGTAGCCGTTGGAAACGTGGCTTCGAGCCCAACACACAGAAATCCAAGAAATTTTGTATTTTATGAGGATTGATTGATTTATTTGTAACAAACGTGGTCCGGGTTCAGAACACAGTGTTTTATTGGTAGCTGGGGGTGCAATTAAGAGGCTGGCCATCATTCTTTTTTCTGCTGCAGCAACCTGGACGTATGGGGGGGGCCTTTTGCAAGTAATGGTACAATCATTTCACTCAATTTTATGCTCTTTATTATAGGTGGGTTGCAAGTACCTATTTCGGGATGTCCATTTTCCCTTCTCTTTTTCCTTCTCATTTTTTTATAAATAATTGGAGTTGTTGGGCTCATTGTAAAAGGAGAGTTTTTGGGTGGCAAAGCCTGCCAAATTGCTTTGTGAAGCGAGTGTGTTTTTTTTTTGGCAAGCCCTGTGTTGACTCCTTGCAGGTGATCCCGGCCCTGATCTTGGTATAGACTTAACTGTTCATACCAGGAAGCAATAAAATACAATTTGTGGATTATCTTTCCCCTGCTGTGTTTTTTCTTGCATTCTTCTTGCCCCTTTTATCTTTCTCAAGAATATTGTGGCTATTAATTATGTGCTTGCATGAATTCACTAACATTGTGTATTGCTTGGATAGTGTTGTGAAGGCATTTTGCTAGATTAGGGTGAATGTCATCACCTCTTCTAGTGTGCACTTTTCCTCTGTATTTCACACATTTGGAGATTATTCCACACCCTTCAACCCATCCTTTTCTTTCCTGGTGTAATCACCCACCGCTTTAGTGTAGCTTTCCTTTTTATGTCTTCTCTCTCCCTGGTTCCCTTGGGAAATTTAGATTAGAACCTTTAGCTTAATCCTGCCTTTAAGAGTAAAGATTGTGGCAGGTAGTTTAGGAGCCGAACCCGACGTTCGCTGGAGGTCTGTCTCAAGTAGCAAGTCTCACACATTGGAGTATATACCCATGTTATCCATCAACTGTGGAGGTCAATTACTGCACAGGGGTGCTATGGATTCGGTGATACCAGTTTTCTGCTGCCCGGTGGGAACCTTAGAGGTCTTTACTTTCATTGGCAACAAGATTGATGTGTCACTTTTTTGTAAAGTTCCAGCTTGAGGAGCTTTTAAAATCAACACATCTGGCGACTCCAAATGAGGCATAATCCACTGGTTTTAGCAGTCCAAGCCTGGAAAATTTCATGAGAAGAATTGTTTATTTTACTGCATCTATCTCCAAGCAGAGAAAGAAGGGGAAGAAGAGCTTCGAAGATCTAAGGCTCCCCTAATAGAACTTTGTCTAACCCTCCACCTGGTAGAGCCGTTTCGCGCATCAACAAGGTTCTCAGGCCAATCAGAATGGTACAACCACTAAATCCCTTTGTTAATTTCCTTCACTGGCACAGCCCACTGCCCTCAATGCCACAGAATCCAGTTCCAATTGCAGCTTGAAGAACATTCCCCATTTTTTTCACTAGAGAAAAAATATACCACTCCTGGTGATCCATGTCCAAAGACATTGCTAACATCTGTGCATCCTGAGATAATGAAATGGATGTGTGCTGGCCAAACTACTGGCATAAATCGTTCAAAGGGAAGGCATTGCAATGGTTCAGGAGCCTTGAAGCTGGTTCTATCACACGATTGGAATCAGTTATGGCATATTTCTCCATGAAGCAGTTTGGAGAGAAGGGAGACAACTTGTCCTCTTCTAAACAATTACAACTACAAAGAGGCCCCCACGAGCAGCTGACTGACTTCAACTTCAGATTCAAAGGTCTTGGGATAGGATTCTAGTGGCAGTCGCCAACAGCAGAGAGTGGTTTTTCATTATACTAATCTTAAAAGCTTTGATTCTGATATTTCTATGTTAATTCAATCTATGGGAGGCACAACTTACCTGCTGCGTATAGCATTGCCATTAGGGCTGAAAACTATCTTTTCAAGCTGGTAAGCTAGCCTCCTAGGCCCCCAATGCCATATATCCAAGTTTAGAGAGCCCAGGACTAGTCAAGCGCCTGTCCTTATCTCCTATTCCCACCCTATAAATCACAAGTTCAATGAGACTTCTACCTCATCCTTATGCTTCCAAACGACTCCCAAAGGTCATGACACAATGGCAAAATTTGGGAAATGAGCTGGTTACTATCAAAAGACAGCAAGCCTCAAAGTACTAAGACCGTATCATCCTCCTCCTCAGCGCAGTACTAGGCTAAGGCCCCCCATAACCAACAAAATAAGGTCAAACCAACTCAGGCCTGGCAAATCAAAATCAAATCAAGCAAGGCCTCCTGCCAACAGACCATTTCATGCCCTAGAATCCATGTTGCATCCTGCATCCAGGCTTTGGTGCCCAGTACAAAATAACATGGCCCAAGAAATATGATTGGTGTTTCCCATGCCAGTCAGCCACTAACCAATCAATGTGTGGCTTTAACGGTGCATTAATCAGGCCTGATGGGTGCAAAAACCATTGTGGGTCGGCAAGAGTCCAGCCACGAAGAGACCAGATTCAATGGGTCACCTTAGCAAGGAACATCTCCCGAATGAACTACTCTGTCAATTGGGCAAGCTGAGGATTTCCTCTTGGTATTAATCAAATCCCCTCTCAAAGTGTATGCAAATCCAACACAAGGTCACAGAGGAGAAATTTGGGTGAAGAACGGCCATTTGCTTCAAGTAATCCACAACCTTCTACCACTCCACCAGCCGCGGCAAGCAAAACTGTAGAATTCAAACATGCAGGAGCAATCCTACCAGCTCCTAAAACCAACTCAGATGCCATCTGCTCTGCCCGCTCTTTGCAAGGACTGAACTTGCAGGCCAAGTGAAAGCAAGGGATACTTCGTCACCATTCCCAGTATCATTATCAGATTAAGAACGACAAATGTAAACATATAGCCATGTGGAATCACTTCTATCAGGACAGATAGATTTTGCTACAAGCTGCCATTAAGGCCTGGTCCCTTCAAATCAATAGTCCAAATGCCAAGAGAAGGTACTCCACAAATGCCCACCCAGCCTGAAAGGAAATCATAGAGGACAACAAGGTCAAATGTTGAAAAGGCCCCCTCCATTTTATGTTTCCATTGATCGTAAGGAGACAATTGGTCCACAATTGCATGTCGATTCGGAGCAAGCAGCTCAGGTAATGCCAAGCAATAGCTGATCAGCCTAGGACCATATGAAGTATCTCCAGGGGTGTAGTGCACATTAGACGGGAAGCAGTGACCACGGTTGGAGTACTCACAGGTTTTTGAGCCTACACTGCACGCATGTCCTAAAACGTAACAGTTTATCAGAGATGTGTCGTCTAGACCTGCCACCAATCTTTGCATTATGCTTGTCAAAGACTTCACACTGCTAAAATTGGAGGCTATCTTTCGGCGGATTTGGTCACACATGTTGTTCAGAAAAGATATGGACACCACAGCCACAATCAAGGTTCTGAACCTATTGCAACTTTCATATTGGCCTTACACTCCAGCCAAATCATACAACTGTTTTCAGCGTTTGTCAAGAGATATCCAAGCACTTATTAAACTGACCCCAAGTTTGGAAGCTTCCAGATTTGACCCTGGGCCAAGCAAGTTGCATCTTTGATATTCTGTATACGACATAGAAGAATCTGAGCTAAAGGAGTTTATTGTTTTACATGAAGATAATCAACCTCTCCTAGCATCAATCACCAAGCCACGATCATAAGACAAGAATAAGTATGGCAATTGTTCTTGATGGGTCCATGAGTAGACAAGTGGAGAGGAAGAGCTAGCTGCTCTTTCATCACCCAAGGTAGGTAATACTCACCTCCATTTTCCATTTTCCTGTTCAAACAACACATCTGAGTATGAAGCCCTTAATTCATCGGACTGCACTGGGCAAAGAAGACTGCATCAGGCATTTACAGTATTTGGTCATAGTGACTGATCGTAAACCAAGTCAAAGGACAAAATGCTGCCAAAATGATCTGTTGAAGAACTACAAAACTCGGGTATGGGAATCTCATTGAAGATTTTAAGCTTTTTAGCATCTTTTCCATCCCAAGAACAAAGAATGAACCCGCTCAGACTTGCAAGCAATTGGGTTGCATTTGAAGGTTTGTAGAAAGTATCCAAAGTTAGAAAACTCAGCCTCAAACAATATCAAGTGGTTGTGAGACCAGCTGTTCCAGATAACAACACAAGTTGGCAGCCCTTCGAGAATTTCAGCAGATTGTTAATTTTCCTGCAGAAGAAGCTGAGTTATCCATGAGAAAATCAAGACAAGCTAGAGCAGCAGTATGGTGACCAGTGGTGGCAGCTGAGACTCACAAACTTGGCCAAAAAGGCCCATAAGCCTTGGAGTCAATCTACAACCCGAATGATCAGCTCCATAAAAGGACAAAGCGAACATTCAAGTAGGGCGAAGATTCAGCACCTATCCTTAGTAGATGAAGGTAAGACATTGCAAATTGGCAAGTAAGTACTCCACACGATAAATCTGATTTTTGTTCAGCTTTGTCAAGATTCCAGATGTATTTGCCTTGGACTTACAAAGATTTAAGAGGTTCAATCCAAATTTGACACAAATACTAGTGAGTTGGAATCCGGAAATCCAGGCCTGTCACGCAAAAAGCACAGGCCAGTAAATCCTCATATCGATGGCCTCTCATGGAAAAGAGTTAGGAAAGCTCATTGAGGGCCAATATCATTTCCGCCATAAAACACTCAAGTTTGGGGTTGCAAACTTGGTGTCCGTAGAAAGAGAATGGAGAAATAAGATTGTGCGTGGACTTCAACGATCTAAATAGATGTCACTCAAAATCATATCCTCTTCCATCAATGACAAATATTGTAGGTTTAGCTGGTTTAGAAAGGTTTCAAATTGCTAGATGGATATTCAGCTATAATCAGATTGGTAAGAAGAAGATTCAATTCAAAACCGGCGTTCACTCTACAACTTGGGTACGTATGCTTACAAGAAGTGCCATTGACTGTCAAATGCCGGAGCAACCTTTTTCGCGAGCTTGGTTGGTGTTCACAGGCTTGATCAACAAGATAGTGCTGGTAATACCTGGATGATATCACTAGGTTCCAAATTGACGAGAAGGGTACTCACAAATGCCGCCCAACCTGAAGGAAATCATAGAGGGACAGCAAGGTAAAATGTTGAATCCCCCTCCATTTTATGTTTCATTGATCGTAGGAGACAAATTGGTCCACAATTGCATGATCGATTCGGGAGCAAGCAGCTCAGTAATGCCCAAGCAAATAGCTGATCAGCTAGGACTCCAATATGAAGTCATCTCCAAGGGTGTAGTGCAATTAGACGGGACAGCAGTGACAACGGTTTGGAGTAATCAAAGGTTTGAGCCTCACACTGCACGCATGTCCTAACGTAACAGTGTTACAAGATGTGTCAGTCATAGACCTGCCACCACTCTTTGCATTATGCTTGTTAAGAGACTTCACTGCTAAAATTGGAGGCTATCTTTCGGCGGATTGGTCACACATGTTGTTCAGAACAAGATATGGAACCAAAGCCACAATCAGGTCTGAACCTATTGCCAACTTTCATATTGAGCCCTTACACTCCAAGCCAAATCAATACCAACTGTTCAGCCGTTTGATCAAGAAGATTATCCAAGCACTGATGAAGCTGACACCAAGGTTAGGAAGCATCCCAGATTTGACTGGGGCAAGCAAGGTGCATGCTTTTGATCCTTATCAAGAAATAGAAGAATCTGAGCTAGGAGTTTATTGTTTACATGAAGAGAATCAACCTCTTCCTAGCATCACCAAGCCAGATCATAAAGACAAGAATGAAGTATGGCAATTGTTCTTTGATGGGTCAAGGAGGTAGACAAGGTGCAGGAGGAGGAGCTATGCTCATTTCACCGCAAGGTATAAGGGTACTACTCAACCTTCCATTTCCAGTTTTCCTGTTCAAACAACACAGCTGGAGTATGAAGCCTTAATTCATGGACTGCACTGGGCAAAGAAGAAATGCATCAGGAATTTACAAGTATTTGGTGATAGTGAGCTGATCGTAAACCAAGTCAAAGGAAAAAATGCTGCCAAAAATGATCTGTTGAAGAACTACAAAAATCGGGTATGGGATCTCATTGAAGATTTTGAAGCTTTTAGCATCATTTCCATCCCAAGAAAAAAGAATGAAGCCGCTGACAGACTGGCAGCAATTGGGGCTGCATTTGATGTTGTAGAAAGTATCAAAAGTGAGAAAACTCAGCCTCATATCAAAGTGGTTGTGAGACCAGGTTGTTCCAGATAACAACACAAGTTGGCAAGTCTTCGAGAATGATCAGCAGATTGTTAATTTCCTGCAAGAAGAAGCTGAGTTCTCCATGAGAAATCAAGACAAGCTAGAGCAGTAGTATGGTGACCAAGTGGTGCAGCTGAGGACTAACAAACTGCCAAAAGGCCTCATAACCTTGGAGTCAATCTTCAACCCGAATGATCAGCTCCAGAAGGAGAAAGCGAACATTCAAGTAAAGGGGTTGAAGATTCAGAACCTATCTTAGTAGATGAAGGTAAGACATTGCAAATTGGCAAAGTAAGTACTCCATAAGAGAAATCTGATTTTGTTCAGCTTTGTCAAGAATTCCCAGATGTATTTGCTTGGACTTACAAAGATTTAAGAGGTTTCAATCCAAAGTTGACACAACATACTATTGAGTTGGATCCGGAATCCAAGCCTGTCAGGCAAAAGCAAAGGCCAGTAAATCCTCATATCGAGCCTCTCCTGAGAAAAGAGTTAGGGAAAGCTCATTGAGGCCAATATCATTTTCCCCATCAAACACTCAAGGTGGGGTTGCAAACTTGGTGCCGGTAAGAAAGAGAAATGGAGAAATAAGATTGTGCGTGGACTTTCGCGATCTAAATAGAGTGTCACTCAAAGATCATTATCCGCTTCCATCAATGGAACAAATATTGCAGGTTGTAGCTGGTTCAGAAAGGTTTTCATTGCTAGATGGATATTCAGGCTATAATCAGATAATGGTAAAAGAAGAAGATCAATTCAAAACGGTGTTCACTACAAAATGGGGCACGTATGCTTACAAGAAGATGCCATTTGGACTGTCAAATGCCGGAGCAACATTTCAGCGAGCTATGGATATGGCGTTCAAAGGCTTGATCAACAAGATAGTGCTGGTATACCTGGATGATATCACTATCTTCTCAAAGAATGCAGCAGACCATCTCTTTCACCTCAGACAAGTATTTCAGAGGTGTAGAAGGTTTGGAGTGTCATTGAATCCAAAGAAGTGTGTACTCTTGGCACACGAAGGCAAACTGTTGGGCCACATTGTCTCTAGGGAAGGGCTAACAATTGATCCTAAAAGGGTTGAAGCCATCCGAACGCTTCCATTGCCACACCACAAGAAATCTCTCCAAAGCTTCTTAGGAAGGATAAAATTTGTCCGCAGATTTGTGCCTAATTTTGCCAATCTTGTGAAGCCTCTAACTATGATGTTGAAGAAGATTCTGGCATTCAAATGGACAGCAGAAGGCAAAGAGAGTTTTGAAAACATCAAGCATGCAATATCGCAGGCTCCAACTCTTATCAACCCAGAATTTTCAAAGGATTTCATGTTGTATGCATTCGGAGGATCAGATACAATCTCAGCTATCTTGACACAGCTGAATAGAGAAGGTTCAGAACAGCCCATAGCATTCTTCAGTCAAACCTTGGAAGATTATGAAATAAAGTATTCTTTCATCGAAAAGCATGTCCTTGCTGTCATCAGGAGCTTGAAGAAGTTCAGACATTTGGTCTCAAACAATAAGATTCAACTGCTGGTGTCTCATGTTGGTGTCAAGGGACTTTCTCCTAAACAAGGATTTAAACGAGAAGAGAGCAGGTTGGATCACTCGGGGTTGATGGAATATGATATTGAAATCAAAGTGACCAAGCTAGTTCGTGGCAAAGGCTTGTGTGAGCAGCTCACTTTCAAACAACCAAACGAGTCAAAAAGTGAAGAAGATGTTGTCTTCCTACTACAGAATGATCAAGACCAACCAGCTGATGATGCACTCATCCCATGTTGGACTCAAGACTCTTGTGCATTACCTCAGAACAGGCTTGTGCCCTCCAGAAGTGAGCAAGGCAAAGAGGAGATACTTTAGATTACAAGCTATCCCGTATGTACTCATTGATGGTATCTTGTTCAAGAAGGACATCAATGGTGTTCTATTAAGATGCATTGGAACAGGTCAAGTTGAGAAGATCTTACACGAGTTCCATGATGGGGAAGCAGGAGGCCACTTTGCTCTGCGAGTGACAGCTCTCAAAATCATGAAAGCTGGTTACTATTGGCCTACTGTGTTCAATGATTGCTACTCATGGGTCAAGAAATGCAAGAAATGTGCATTCTTTACAGGAAAAGAAAGGTTAGCAGCGCTGCCCCTTCGTCCAATTTCAGTAAATCAGCCATTCATGCAATGGGGACTGGACTTCATTGGAGTCATCAATCCCAATTCAAATCAGGGCCACAAGTGGATACTAACAGCAACAGACTATTTCACCAAGTGGACTGAAGCAGTGGCACTCAAGGAGGCAAATGAATCTAATATCTTAGATTTCTATGAAGGGATAGTCACGAGGTTTGGTGCCCCTGCCACTATCATATCAGACAATGCATTGGCATTCCTTGGCACTAAGATCACTAAATGGGCTGTCAAGAATTGTGTGTATCTCAGCACTTCATCGAACTATTACCCTCAAGGTAATGGCCAAGCCGAGTCTACAAACAAGAACCTACTAAGAATCATCAGGAGGACTCTTGATGAGAATCAGAGGACTTGGCACGCAAAGCTCAAATCAGCCCTATGGGCTGATAGGATCACACCCAAGAGGTCTACAGGAAGCTCTCCATACAAGCTTGTGTACGGGAAAGAAGCAGTTCTACCTATATCACTCGAGTTTCCAGCATTGGAACTCATGAAACAGTTGGAACTAGCTGAGTTCGAACCTATGGAAATCAGGTATGCAGAGCTGATGGAATTAGAAGAGAAAAGAGAGCAAGCAATGCAGAACCATAGAAAAGGATAAAGCATTGGTAAAAAAGAGTTTTGACAAAAAAGCTAAGGCCAGGATATTGCAAACTGGAGATTTGGTACTGAAGTGGGATGCTGATCGTGCAAAACCGGGAAAGCACTCCAAGTTCGATGTCATCTGGAGTGGCCCCATACATGATCATTGAATGCAAAGGTAGCAATGCCTTCCGATTGGCTAAGTTGGATGGTGAAGAATTGCAGATTCCGGTCAATGGGGTCTATCTCAAACGTTGCTTACTAGAAAGATAGATTTTCACCCTTGTAAATATTAATTTAGAATTTCCATTCCTCTAAGTGCTTATGCGCATTGTATTGCTGCTAGAGTAGTTTTTATTTCCCTAAGTGCTTCTGCACATGTCCTATTGCTTCTAGTATGTGCATGTTTGCAGTTCATCAAGTTCTTGGAAAAAGAATTTGTCGCCATGAGAAGACCAGCTCAACAAATGTCAAATGGCTCATTGATACAAGCTTTCAAATTTCAGATCAGCTGAGAGATTATCAAACAGACTCCACGCCCAATGGATTGCTACAAGCAGCTGGCCGTCCTTCATCTGGCAGGTAGATAACCCCCGCTGAGTCACCAAATTGTTATCCAAAATTCACCCCCAAGGTAAATTTTGATAACATGCATCAAATTCTTTAGTCCCAAGCAATTATATTGATTCAAGGCAAAGCATCATGTTGCTGGGGTCCCCTCAGATTTTTTCTAACTCCCCTGGCCAAGAAAGAAAGAGCAAGCTCTGAAAAAATGTGAAAAGGTTGCAGAAGACAGGCTCGGGCCAGGAAAAATCACAAAAAATGGCTAAGTCTTAGTCTCTGGGACAGCCGGGGACAAAAGTACGCGAGGGACGCGTGGGACGCAAAAGCGCGAAATGGGCGAAGGTTCGTCCGGGACAGCCGGGACAAAAGTACACGAGGGACGCGTGGGACGCGAAAGCACGAAATGGGCGAAGACAGAAGAGGAAAAGTCAACGTTTGACCTGTGAAACTTCAAACGGCCATAACTTTTGACTCCGAGCTCCGATTTTCACAAAATTGGACTTTCTGGAACGAGCACGACGTCCTCTATGCCACAGAAACTGGATTTCTTATTTTTAATGAGGGGTATATATATTTAATTAAGAGAAACATATTCGGCTCCAGTCAGTTAATGTTCATTCCCGTCAAATGACAGAAAACGCCTGCCAGACCCAAAATAGCTGCCCGCACTCAGAAGGCCATAACTTTTGCATTTCTCAACGAAATTGCACAAAATTGGTACCGTTGGAATCGTGGCTCCAAGACCGACGCACAACAATCAATAAATTTTGGATTTGATGATGGATTGATCGAGTTTTTTAACAAAACGTAGTCGGGTTCAGAACAGTGTTTTATTTGGTAGCTGGGAGTGCAATTAATGAGGCATGGTCATCATTCTTTTTCTGCTGCAGCACCTGGGACAATAGGGGGGGCCTTTTGCAAGTAATGTACAATCATTTCACTCAATTTAATGCCCTCTTATAGGTGGTTGAAGGACATATTTCGGGATTTCCATTTTCCCTTCTCTTTTCCTTCTCATTTTTTTTATAAATTGGAGTGTTGGGCTCATTGTAAAAGGGAGAGTTTTTGGGTAGCAAAGCTCTGCCAAAATTGCTTTGTGAAGCCAGTGTGTTGCAGGCCCTTGTAGTGGACTCCTTGCATGGTAATCCAGGACCTTATCTTGTAATAGACTGAACTGTGCATACCAGGAAGCAATAAAATACAAAGTTTGTGGATGTATCTTCCCCTGCTGTGTTTTCTTGCATTCTTCTTGCCCCTTTTATCTTTCTACAAGAATATTGTATCTATTATTATGTTCTTGCAGGAATTCACTAACATTGTGTATGCTTGGAATATTGTTGTGAATGCATTTTGCTAGATTATGGTGAACTGTCATCACCTCTTCTAGTGTGCACTTTCCCTCTGTATTTCACACATTTGGAGATTACTCTCACACCCTCCTTTTCTGGTGTATCACCGCTTTAGTGTAGGCTTTCATTTTATGTATTTTCTCTCCTTGGTCCCTTGGAAATTTAGATTAGAACAGTTAGCTTATCCTGCATTAGAGTAGATTGTGGTAGGTAGTTTAGGAGCAAGAACCAGCTTTCTCTAGAGGTCTGTCTCAAGTAGCAAGTCCCACAACTTGGAGATAGTACCCATGTTATCCAATCACACTGTGAGTTCAAGTACATACACAGGGGTGCTGTGATTTGGTGATAACAGAGCCCTCAACAATTGCCCATGAAGCAGATAATCTAGAAAAGACCAGAACATCCTCCGGAAACCAATTTTATGTTCATTGGTGGAGAGGACTTATGTTCAATCAACCAAGCTGTGGAAGATACAAACATACCACGCACCCAAGTTGCGAAAAAAACAAGATATAAGAAAAGAATATTAGAGTCAAGCGCGTAAATCACAGTCTAAGTATTATAAGCATATCTTCAGAAGAAAAAAAGAATCAGACAAGACCTCTTGCAGCAAAAGCATTCAAATCCCCTATGCAAGAGGTCCCACGTAAATCTCCTTTTGAAGTGGCATGCGCCCATCGTTTGGTAGGCCAGGCCTTTGTTCCAGCTAAAATTCAGGATTCTACGTCTTTATAGTCAAGAAAGGATGTTCTTCCCCAATTACACAAGATGGGGGCCCTCCATTTATTATTGTTGATCAAATGAAGAGAACAAATATAAATGTCACAATGTGGGATGCCCTGACCATTCCATCTCAGTGGGATTTGTTGCATGAAGCTCTGGCATAACTCCCACGCATTGATCCAATTATGCAGAAGCCACGCACTTCTATCAAAATCTACCAAGAAGAGGAGAAACAAGTAAGTAAATTTGTTAAAACCCCACCCTTCTATATGTCCTTGATTATAGGTAGTCACCTAGTGCATAACTATATGATTGACTCCGGGCACTAGTACTTCTGTTATTCCAAAAAAGATAGCTGATGTCTTAGGTCTGAAATATACCCCTTTGTCTAAAGGAGTCCTACAACTTGATGGCTCAATTGTTACCACCTTAGGATTCATCAAGGATCTTGAGCTAACCCTCCATGCATGTTCAAACCTGACAATTACTCAAGATGTGTCAATCATTAACCTGCCTCCTTTTTTTCCCTATGTTTATCAAGAGAATTTACTACTAAAGTGGGTGGTTACTTATCTTCTGATTGGTCTCATAAGTTACTCAAGACAAGGTATGGTACCTAGTTTACCATACAAGCTGAGCCTATATTTTCCTATCATGTAGAGTCATATGTCCCATCACCACTCTAAGCCAACTGTTTAATCCAAGAAGAACAAGCTTCAGTTCCTGAAGAGTAGTCTCTTCCACCCTCTGTTCCAGACCTAGTACTTGATGAATGGGTGGAAAGACATCACCAATTTGATCCCTATGCTGAAGAACTGGAAGCCTATGAAACCGGGATGGTACTTATTACATTTTAGAAGAAGACGTTATGCTTCCACGTGCACTCATAAAAGAAAAATTTCAAACTGGTCTATGGAAGTTATACTTTGATGGATCTAGAAGCAGAAAATCAATGAGAGCACGAGTGGTTCTCATTTCCCCTAAAGATGAGAAATTCTTCTTCATGCATAGGCTGTAGTTTGCATGCTCTAACAATGTGGAAAAATATGAAGCGTTAATGCATGGCTTGCTCATTGCTGAGAAGAAGAAAATTAAGGTACTGCAGATCTTTGGGGACACAGAATTGATCATCCACCAGGTTACCAACAATTTCCAAACAAATAATAATCTTCTCAAAGCTTATAAATACATAGCATGGGACCTACTTGAGAGCTTTGATGCCCTTAATCTGTAGGTAGTCCCGTGTAGAATGAAAAAAGAGGCTAACCAAATGGTCGCACTCGGTTCATAGTTTTCTCCTGCTGAGGACTTTGTCAAAGGAAGCACTCAACACATTAAGATGGTGATTAGACCATCCATTCTAGATAATAACACCAGCTAGTAAGTGTTCGACAGTGATGCGCAGATCATCCAATTTATCCAAAATGAAGCTAAATTATCATCAAGTATGCAAGTTTAATTACATGTTAGCTATGGTGACCAAGTAATACAGCTGAAGACAAATAAGTTGCCTAAAGGGCTGGTCACCTTAGAGAAAATGTTCATCCCTGATGATGATTTCAAAGGTGAAGAAATATACATGCATGTCATGCAAGAAGACTTCTTCCCCATTACTATTGCACGCGGAAAAGAGTTGTTGCTCAACAGGACTTGTGCGCATGAAGAAAACCAGGCCTTTATCTCTCTCTATCAAAAATACATCCTTATTTTCTCATGTGAGTATGAAGACCTCAAAGTTTTTAATCCATGTGTTGCTCAACACTCCATTGACCTTGATCCTGGTATCAAGCCCATCAGACAAAAGTAGTGGCCCGTCAATCCAAAGATAGAGCCCCTCATGAGAAAGGAACTATCAAAACTCATTGAGGTAAAAAATTTCTTTCCTATCAAATACTCTACCTATGTTGCAAATTTGGTTCTAGTACGCAAGAAGAATGGTGAAATCAGACTTTGCGTTGATTTCATATATTTGAATAAGACATCTCTAAATGATCATTATCCTTTGCCTTCAATGGAGTAGATTCTACAGACTATGGCTAGTGCACAATGGTTCTCCATGCTAGATGGGTATTTGGGTTTCAACCAGATCCTGATCAAGGAAGAGGATCAATTCAAAATAACATTTACAACCAAGTGGGGAACATATGCATATCAGATAATTCCCTTTGGTCTATCAAATGCAGGCACAACGTTTCAGTGTGCCATGTATATTGCCTTCAAAGGTTACATCAATGAGTTCATCTTGGTTTACCTGGATGATATAACTATCTTCTCAAAGCAGAGCGCGAATCACATGGTGCACCTAGAAAAGGTCTTTGAGAGATGTAGAGAATTTGGGGTATCTCTTAACCCCAAGAAGTGCAATTTTGTGGTGGCGTAGGGCAAGCTCTGGGGCCATGTGGTTTCAAAGGATGGCATCGTGATTGATCCTAAGTGCATTTTAGCCATCCTAGCCCTTGCCCTACCGGCGCACAAAAAGGCCTTACAGTCCTTCCTTGGTAAGATTAACTTTGTTAGGTGTTTTATCCCTAACTTTGTGGGACTGGTTCGGCCCATCACCCGTATCCTCAAGAAGGACATAGCCTTCAAATAGACAACATAAGGAAGAGAAAGCTTCAAAAAGATCAAGCAAGAGATTATTTGTGCACCAACATTCATCAATCCAGATTATTCAAAGGATTTCATCCTTTATACTTATAGCTCGGATGCAAGTGTTGTTGTTATCCTAACATAGGAAAACAAACAAGGGCTAGAACAGCTAGTGGTCTTCTTCAGCCAGACACTGAAGGATTATGAATTAAAATACAATCACACAGTGAAGTAGGTCTTCGCCATCATGTGCACGCTTAAGAAATTCAAGAGCATGCTCACCACAAATCACATCAAGGTGTTAGTCTCCCACTCATCTGTTAGAGACTTCATCATGGGAGAAGTGATCAGTGAGAAGAGAGCACAATGGGTGACTAAAATCATGGAATATGATGTGACTATCAAGGCCACAAAGCTGGTAAGAGGCAATGCACTCTGCAAGTAGATTGCTGAGGATGCGCTGAGTGAGCTTAAGGCTTTGTTATTTCTGGATAAAGACCTTCCACGTGTAAAAATTGAACACAATATAGATCCTGGTGCATGTGACTGGATGAAGGACATGATTACATTCCTTTCTAAGGGTGCTTACCCTCCTGGTTTAAATAAAGAAAAGAGAAGACATCTAAGGTTACAATCTATCCCTTATATGTTGGTTGATGGAATTCTCTTCAAAAGGAATCTTGATGGCATACTATTAAGATGTATCAATGGCGCGCAGACTGAGCAAGTGTTAGAAAAATTTCATGATGGATTCTCTGCTGGACACTTCTCTGCCAAAAATATAGCAATGAAGATCATAATGGCAGGTATCTTTTGGCCTACCCTGTTTGTAGATGCACATAGGTGGGTCACAAAATGTAAGGAGTGCACTTTCTTTGTAGGAAAGAAAATATTGGCAGCACTTCCCCTCTGATCAATCCAAGTGGATCAGCCTTTTGCACAATGGGGTCTTCAACTTCATAGGCATGATCAATCCACCTTCAAGCACTGGACATAAATGGATGTTAATAGCTACAGATTACTTCACCAGATGGAAAGAAGTTGTCGCGCTTAATGAATCAACCAAGGTAGTCATCCTTGACTTTCTCGAGGGTATAGTCACAAGGTTTGACATTTCTCAAACCATTATCTATGATAATGCAAAGGCCTTCCTTGGTACTAAAATCACTAATTGGGCTCTAAATATGGGTATTTACCTGAAGAATTCTTCCGACTATTACCCCCAGAGCAACGGTCTGGTAGAATCAACAAACAAGAACCTAATTAGAATCATGAAGTGTACAATGAACATCATCCAAAGACAGTGGCATATGAAGGTCTTACGTGCGCTCTAGGTAGATAGAATCATAGTAAAAAAGGTAATAGTAACTTTTCCTTACAAGATTGTCTATGGCAAGGAGGTTTCCCTTCCTTTGACACTAGAACTAAATTCATTGGCACTTGCCCAGCAACTAGAATTACACGGACTAGAGAGAAGTCATAATGGCAGAGCTGGTTAACCTTGAAGAACTCAGAAACTCAACCATGATCAAGCTAGAATAGCATCAGCAAGCAACAAAGAAATGGTTTGACAGAAAGGCTAGGCCTCAAGCTTTCAAAGTTGGGGACCTGGTCCTAAAATGGGATGCTGACAGAGTTAAGCTAGGGCATCACTCAAAGTTTGATGCACTTTAGAGCAGCCCATACATCATCAAGTCCTACAAAGAAGCTAAACAGAGCTAAGCCAGGGTGTCATTCAAAGTTTGATGCACTTTGGAGCGGCCTATACATCATCAAGTCTGGCAAATAAGTTGACTCTTTCGAGTTAACTCATCTGGATGGAAGCACACTATAAATCCCAGTAAACGGGATCTATCTCAAACCCTTCCATTAGGTTTATTGCATCATGTTGTATATATATTAGAGTAGTTTCAATTCCTCCAAGTGTGCTCAACGCACATTATTTATTTGTACATAGTTATTTCCTATCACGTACTTCATGTGCATGTTCTTTTGTTACTTCCAGAGTGCAGATCTTCTCTCAGTAGTTGTGAGATTCAGAACAGAGTGCAGAAATGATTCTCAAAGTGATCACAGGGGCATTTCATAATTGAACAAACAGACTCCATGCCCAATGAATGCTTCATGCTACTGATCTCTTTCTTCTAGGACGTAAATGTCCTCATGAGTTGCCAAACTGTTATCCCAAATTTACCCCCCGACAAATTTGTTCAAACACAACCCCGCACAGAAGAAAACCTAAGGGTTAGCTCTATCCTATGAGCTTGCATTCAAATCCAACAATTAGGTTGAAGGTGGACTTGGAAATGGAGAAACCATAGGCTCTCAGGAGAGAAGCGGGGAAAGGCTCAAAGTCGTCGGGTTCTGCAAATGACTCAGAATGAGCCCCAAAATTGGCTAAGTATGGAGTGATAGCGGAACCTACCAAGTTTCCAAGTGGCACACCTCCAGAGGTTAGATCCAAAAGGGAGACTCAAACAAGTGCCAAGCCTCCACGCGTCCAAAGCCCCAAAATTTGCACTAGCCATTGAAAAGTCTTTGAATCAATAGAAAGTGCCAAGTTTCCAAATGGTGCACATTCAAAAGCATGATCCTGAGCGAAGGCTCAAACTTGTGCCGGCCCTCCATGTAGCTAATGTCAACAGAGGTCAAAAAGGAGAGCGGGCCCAAAATTGGTTAAGTATGGAAAGAGGCCAACTCAGCACATCTTCAAAGGTAAATCCAAAAGTGGGTTTTCCAAATGAGTGTGAGCCTTCCATGTGTCCCGGGTCTGAAAAGGGGACAGAGTCGGCCGTTTAAATTGACTAAGTATAAGAGTTCTGGTGGACACCGCCACGTGTCTCGACGGCACAACACCAAGGCTAGGTCCGAAGTACGGAGACTCAAATGAGCGCCAGCTTGCCACGTGTTCAAGGGCCGAAAAAGTAAGAGCAGCTATTGAAAATTCCAAGAGCTTACGGAGGCCTCCATGTGTCTCATTGGCATGTTTTCAAAAGAAAATTCTAGAGGCAGTTCCCAAATGAGCGCGGGCCTTCCACGTGTCCCAGGTCTAAAAAGGGACAGAGTCAGGAGTTAAATAGTCAAAGCATAGGAAAACCAGCGAAGGGAGCCAAGTGTCAGCACGGCACTAATTCAGGAGTAAAATTGGGGGAAGGTTTTCAAATAAGCGTCAGGCCTCCACGTGTCCCCAGTCAGATATATGACCCCGCCGAGGAAAGGACTTAGCCAAAACATGAGGAAACTGAGTGAGCCGCAGAAGATACCAAGTGTCATCCTAGTGCGACTTTAAAATCAAAATACAAAGGTAGCCCCTAGACATGCGCCAGCCCTCCACATGTCTGATTTCAAAAAGGGCCCATTTTGGTAGTTGGTTCCCACCATTTTGTATAGACCTAATTCAAATTTCAAATGGGCATATCTTTTGACTCGGTGCTCAAAATCTGACAAATTTGGCACCATTGGAAATATCTCAACCTCTTCTATGCCATGGAGGCCTAAAACTTTAATTTTGACAAGGTCATATGGGTGATAAGTAGGAAATTTTCTTTCTGATCATCAATGCACACATCTAATTGACCTTAACCACCAGATTTCATCAAGTTTCCCCTTCTTCCTTCTTTTACAGGCCAATCAGGAATGGGGAAGCATATTTCACATATTCCAAATGGATTTTCAGGCATTGAATGCTTCTTGTTGGTGTTTTTGTTTCAAATTTGGGTTTTCCCTCCTTTTCCCTTCTTCCTCTATGGATTCATTTATAAATGTAAGAGCAAGGCTCATTTGTTTTTGGAAACTCTGGATCCTTACGCATTTTTGCTAAGGATTCCATACTTTTTGTATTTTGAGTTACAGACCTATATGTTTGGCTCTTGCATGTGGATATTGGCCTCCTTCATCATTGTAACAGCTCTGTGCATTTTTTGGAAGTAATAGAAGTATCGTTTTTTGACTATTCTTTGTCCTAATGTGTTTTCATTCCTTTTTCTTGCCTTTTCTTTCACGTTGTGTGTTGGTTGTGTTACTTCAGGTCCCCTGCAGTTCCATATTTAGCTGTGTTCCATGAGAATGGTCTGATGAATACGTGTTTCACTATGCTACTCGTGCCTAGCCTCCTTTCACGCATTCCCTATCATTCTCGCTTAGAACAGATAGTGTTCATCCCTCTTTTGTGGTGCTATCACCTTTTAGTGTAGTTTACTTCATGTTATCCTTATTTCCCTGGTCCCTTGGCATTCTTAGCTTAGTTTCCCCCTCTAGCACTAGGAGTAGCAGTAGCAGTAGAAATAGATAGAGGAACCAGCCTTCTACGGAGATCCGTCCCAAGCTCACAAGGTCCCACAACTTGGGGATGGTTCCATTGTGGTCTCAAACACCTCGGTCCTTCCAAGATCCGAGATGTGGGTACATGTTTGAGCAACCAACATATGGTAAACAAATTCAAGTTTTTGAAGATTTAATCTCTCTATGGAAAAATATGTTTTGCATTTAGATTTTTTATACTTTATATATAGATGATATGGATATTATTCTTGGATATCCTTTCTTAAATACCTTGAGAACAATTAATATTGATATGCAAAATAAATTCATGAAGATATGGTACAAGAGAAATAAGGTTTCCTTACAGGATATCACACTTAGCAAGGAACAAAGAAAGATCAAGATGAAGCATGAGGATGATTCAAAATAAGAGACTAATGATTCACCTATTTAAGAGACAAAGGAAGTAACAAACAAAAAGGTGGAAGAGGAAAATAAATTTGAGAAAAAAGGTTAATAGGGTTAAGGTTATTAAGGTTGAACATATAAACACCCACATCATCATGAGAGAAAACAATCATTGAGGATGCTAGGGAACATGAGAGAAACAAGTGATATGGATATATATGGACTTAGAGAAACAATCACTATGGTTAAATATAGAATTAATGGAGTAACCATTATACAACATGGAATCACAATAATAATCACTACAGTTGTCCATGAATGTCAAGGAAGAAAAAATATGGACATGGATGGAATAAGAGTAGCACAGAAGATTATGGGGCCAATTTTAAATATGTATCACTCACTAAAATCACATATATGTGGTTAGATGATTGATCATGGAGATAAGTGTGTAATTATTTTAAGCACAATCATTACATTGTCTCTTCTCATGCTTCGAGGATGAAAATTTTCAAGAAGGGAGGGCATGTTCTATACCTTAGTATATGATATTATAATGTATATGGGTTGATGGAGATGGAAACATGTGGAACATTTTGGATCCCAAATTTGTTTTTCCCATGAACTTGATCAAGAGAAGACTAAGTCAGTTGTAGTAAAAAGAGGTTATCTTCAACAAGTTTGGAATGGATTCAATACTAAAAAAAGTGATAAGGAAGGTCACTTCTCTACTTGTCCAGGTTTTTCAAGGCTAAGGGGAGAGACCCTAGAACTTATAATCAAAAGATGAGCCTAAACACACACTAGATCTATTTATGAATACAACCTCCATGACTAAACACCCAACTAAGTGCTACTTGTGACATAGGCACATAATTATAGTGCAATAAATAGACCTAAATTTCTCTATTGTAGAACTCTGAGGATAGCCATAATGTGTTGGTTTTATAATAGATATTTTAAGCACAACAAAGCAAGCATGAATCCATAGTTATAATGAAGAAACATCCAAATCTATACAAATTAAAATAGGGGTCTCAAAGGGTACGGACAACAAACTTCAATTAAATAATGGGGGGTTGATCATTCTAACTTCATATGTACCTTTTCCATTGATCCAATATGTAAAGCTTAGATGAATGAGTCAAAAAATAACATGAGAATTGCATTAGTCTACACAACTTCTACAACTCGCCACAATTCAAACATTCATTAACCCACTTACATTGATATTTAACAAACCATCATACCACCATTAACCCACATACACTAATATTTAATAAACCATCAGACCACCGTAACTCAGAATTTGAAATATAACATTATCTAAGTTTATTGAATGCAAATAAAGCTAGAATTCCATAAAAAAATTACAACCAAATGCTTTGGTGACTACACATCAGACCTCTACATCTAATGATCCTTTCACTCATGAAGAGATACAGATCAAGGAAGCCTTACGGCTTGAACCCATTGTTGAATCATGTTCCCAAAAAGAAAAAAGAAATGGGAGATTTTTATCATGGTAGAGCCTAATTGTTTCGAAGAGCCCTTTCCCTTTGAAGTTTCAGGGGAAGGCACCCTCGACCCCATATCTAGATAGGATAGGGTCCTAGCCCATCCCATAGATAGAGAGTTGGGTGACCTATCTAGACTCTGGGGAAGCCAAGGAGACAAGAATGGGACCCCGGCGCCTTCACCCTAACCCTGAGACTTTCTATGGGGTGGGGGGCACCCCCTATAGAGATATAGTGATTTATCGATTGGGGGGAGGGGTGAGTGTAGTATATATCCACTTCTGTTTGTTTTTCTGGCCCCCTATAGATATAGGGACCAACGACATGGGTGTATCTATATTATATCATATCATATCATATACGTGATACAACTGGATTAGTGCCCTCCCCTATCTGAACTCTGGGCCCTGCTCTCGGCCCCTATCCACCCCCTAGGCCTTAAGGGTAGGGGCACCCCCATCTATATATCATATCTCACCTGAAAAACTCTCATCATGAATCTAGGTAGGACGATGGTTGAATATATGGGTGGATGCACCTTGTTAGTCCAGTGCCTATATAGATAGGGTTTGTGTTCGGTCACAGCCCACTCTCTTTTATCTACCCCCCTCCTCGACCCAACCCCCCCTTACCCTATAGCTATAAGTGGGCCCTCCTTATCTAGATATCGCCCATAGAGTTATAGGCCCCAACTCCAAGTCTCAATGATTGGGTCGATAAGATATAGAGCCTAGATATAATAGAGTTTAGATATGGCCCTATAGATCTTTATGGTGAGTGGTTTGCTACGCTCACCCCTCACCCTCCAAATAGAGATATAGGGGTGGGATGGCCCTCCCCCTCCATATAGATCTCTCTATATGGGTGGGGGAGTTCCCCATGTCTAGATAGGGGCCCTCAATTGAGAAATCAATTGAGTACCCCTGTATATAGATATAGAACTAGTTTTATCACCCGTTGGGGCTCTATCTATAATCTATAGAGAACAGTATATATACATAGATGTTGGGCCCTATATATCTATATAGAACAGAATTAGCCGCTGATAAAGATGGTTGCATCTATATGACACCTCTCCCCCTCGCCCTACCCAGATCTCCTATATAGGGTAAGGACGGGGGATGGGGAATGCCCCCACCCCATGTAGAGAACTAGATAGGGTGCCCCATAGAGAATATAGATAGGGGGACCTCGATATTCATTCATTTCTTGGCTCCCAGATCTCTATATAAGGGGGTACCTATCTGGCCCCTGATTATAGGGAATTTATAAAGAGAGGCGAGATCTTATATCTAGATAGATAGATAGATAGATAGGGGCGCATAAATGACTAACCTTCATCGGGGGAGGGCATTGGGCTCGACACTGAACTCTCACGCCTATTAAGATAGGGCCCTCTCTCTCTATATGGATATCCAAACTAGAACTATCTAGAGGCCATTAGAACTATAGCCATCTCCATGATCTGGAGTGGAAGGGCCTCAGCCCCAATATACAATATAGATATAGATGTCTTGGGATCCCCAATATAATGGAGATGTGGGCCCCCTAATCTCATTCAGGCCCATGTGGCTATATAGGGAGGGAGAGGTAGGCCTTTATATCTATCTGGGTCCATATCTAGATAGGCCCTCGGATAGGAGCACACGGATGGCCACTACACTTACTATAGGATGGATATTGGCTAGTATTGGCCAGGCCGGTTTGGGGTGAGTAGGTGGTGGCATTCTACATCCTTTCCTCTACCGGCTGTCAAGATGAGTGATCCCCTATCTCTATTATGGCTTAATTGAGTAAGTAAATTAAACGATTTGTACAAGTCGTGGATTAATGCTTGGTCACGTAAATATTTAGCCACTAATATATTTACGTGTGACTTGATGAGTGGAATAGTATCTTTCTCTAATAAAATAGGTCCTATTTCATAAATAGAAAAAGAAGATAGGCAAAGAGTTGTCCTATCATATGAATCTCCCAAATACTCAATCAATAATATAGGGTAGGGCTTATCTATATATGGGGCAGAGTTCTTCTCCATTTGCATACCAAATGGATACTTTAATAATTTTATTGAATACACTTTTGCCTCAGATGATAGCTTCCTTTATAATCCACTATCTCATTCATGACTCAATAAAACAAACATGACTACTCTCCCAAATATTTATATTGATATCCTTGAATTGATTACAAGCATTCCTTATCCAAACATCTAAACCAAAGCTAAAATAAACACCTACAAACTAAACTACCAAATGGATCAAAGATCTAGATCAAAAACAACCAAACTTGATGAATTTTTAATCAAGTTGGAAGTTGATCTGATGAAGCACATGCTTTATCCATTTATACAATTTGAGAACCTTCCATAAATGGAATTAGAGGAACTATGAAACTGGTGAGAACCAATTAGAGAAGGGAAGAGAGCATGCACATATCACTACAATGCCTCCACCATAGATCATGTGATAATTAACACCAATTAGAAGCTTATAAAAGATATAACATCCCTAATTCATTTCTTGATAAGCACACAATCACCAAAAGAGAGGTCACATATTTATTAGAGAAAACAAAATGGAGGAGTCAACTAACAGATGGTGGCAAAATTTGGGAGATGATATCATAACTTATGTCACAAAATACACTACAAATATCTCACCAATTCATCCAAAATTTGTTTTCATTGAGTAGATCTCTTCATAACCTTTCTAATGGTACTAGTTTTGTGTAATATAGAGCTCTCAATCAAAAGTTATGAGAAAACTACCAAGTTTTTAGTCGTTTTAACGGATTTTCTAGTTTGATGTCCATGAGCTCATTTCATCCTTGTCTTTTGGACATTAAATTTAACATGATGAAAACTACCTTCACCAAACTATTGCACACCATGTAGTTTCCTCTATATTAATTTGTTTCTTTTACTAATATTTTCCACGTGGTGGTAATTAGTGCTACCACTCTATGTGGTTCTTTCGACCTTTTGCTTTGGCTTCTTATATGCTTAACCCACTAATGGGTGACACATGGCCACCATCGGTGCCTTTTTCCTCCATGATCTCTTATACCTTAACTTCCTTTCACTTTGACCAAATCGATAACCAAAACTTGGAAAGAATCACCTTCTCCTAGGCTCTGTCTCCAATTTTCATTGATCCTCGTCACATGTCAAGCATTAGTTAACTTCCCTCATTGCATGTTTTGGATTCACTTGTTGATTTGATGGGTGACACTTGTCACCCATTGTTATAAAAAGTTTATTATTTTCTTTCTCAAAAGTTTTTTGAAATGCCAATGAGAGGCACACATCCTCCATTGGTGAACTTTCTCCCACCACATGGCTACAGTTGCTTACCCTAAAATTGACAGCCTTCTACTAATAGAAAATTCAAATTCAAACCATTAAATGGACATCCAAAGGCCAAAAATACTTTGAACCCAGCTAATAATTTTTGGGAATCCTACATAGATAAAGAGCAAGAGAATGCAACCATTTTTTGGTGTGTTAAAAAACATAGAGGTGCCAAAAATGATATATTTTTCACAATTCAATCTTTAAGTTTTAACTCTAAGTCCCAAAAATGTGGTGAACAATTTTGGGTGCCAACAAAACATATCCTATGGGTTCACATAGTAACTCATTATATTGGGTAATGAGTCAACATATATTGGGATTAGTTGTTACCTATCCATTAAGAGTAATGTATGCCTATATAAAGGAAATGAGTATCATTATGAGATATGTCATGTATGAGTTGAGTATTATACTTGGTAGAAGTATATTGGAGGTATCCCCCTCAAAGTGGAGTTATCGTATTGGGAGATTATGGAGTTATTCTTTCCTTAAGGATTGTTTATGGTGTTACCCTACCCTAAGGGTATTATTCTGGAAATAGTGAATATTGGCCCACAAATATTTCTTTTTTTGATCTTCAATATATTATGCATATTATTAATTTATTATATGTGAAAATATTATCATGAGTAATGTCTTAAAACTAAAGTAGAAGTCGAGGACATGTCTTAGGTTTTGTATGCTAGTTCAGTTGACAATTTAATGTATGCAATGGTTTATATCAGACCTAATATTGTTCATGAAGTGGGAGTAGCTAGAAAATTCATGGAAAATCCTAGAAGGGAACATTAGACTGTAGTGAAGAGGATATTTAATTATCTGATTATGTAATATACTATCACGATAATCTTGGTGAAAGAAATACAGTCAATCTACATGGTTCTTTGGATTCCAAAAGGGGTGGAGATCTAGATATGTGTAGATATACCAGTGGGTATGTTTTCAACTTGTTTGGTAGATTTGTAAGTTGGATGAGTAAATTTCAACCAAATGTTGTGATATCCACCACAGAGGTAGATTATATGGCATATATTGATGCAAGTAAGGAATCAGTTTGGCTTCAAAGACTTATTTCCACTATTTGGTTCACTCAAAATGTTGTAAAGATTGATTGTGATAGTCAAAGTGCAAATTGTATAGTAAATAACCTTGAGTATCATTTTATAATGAAACAAATTGATGTTCAATACCATTTTATAAGATATATGGAGGAGGAGTAGAATATACTATTGGAGAAGGTGGGCATAAAAATATAATGTTGTTGATTCTTTGACAAAGGTTGTAAGCATTGAGAAATTTTCTTGGTGTAGAAAATTAATGGGTTTAACTACCTTGAGCTACTTACTATATGGCCTTGAAACCCCTTATGAAAAGTATTCAAAAAGTGATAGAATGTTGGAAATGTGTTGTATATTTTCCATTATTTACACTCTTATAGACTATACATCCTAGCAATGTTGAAGGGGTGCCCTTTATAGGATTTTGAGCCCATATAGGTGATTTTAATGTATGTTACTATGGATGGTTAGATCACTCATGTTTATGGGGAGCTACTATGGGTTATAGTCTTGACCCATGGTTTTTCTACCCCTTTTTTGGAATACTACTATGCCAATTACCTATTGATGTGCTTACTTATAGTTGGACATGCAATAAGATAGAGTATAACTGAGAAGTATATTATTATGTGGTAAAATGGTTAAGTTAATATAATAATGATATAAGTTATTGTGTTGGGTTTTTTCCCGAAAGGGTTTACTAGGATATATCTTGTGGACTACATTATTTTTTGTATGTAATTTCTCTATTATTATTTTTATTAAATATTTTATGAAGTACTTCTTCTCTCGTATTTGTTTATTGGATCAAATTCTCTCCACTTTCTCCTCATCTTCTACCTACGTCAAATTTTATGCATACTTCTCATCCTAGATATTCTATGGCACATTTCATGGATTCTACACTGATTATACATGAGCATACTTCATCTCTTCTAACACTTGTGGGGCATGTGCCTCCTTCACCCTTTGAGTGTGATGGGACTCTTATTGAGTAGCTCTTGTGATACCCCCTTTATTGTACATATATATTTTCAAAACAAGTCGAAAACATTCAACTAATCACATGATACCAAAAACATTCATATATTTACAAAAATACAATATTGGGACATGTTTAAGGTATGATTGGCTATATTATTACATAATAAATGTTATTTGTTGCATTGATTTGATAGATAACATATATTTTCTATATACTGTTTACACACGTGTTTATGAGGTATATTGAGCTTGTTACAATACATACATAAGATTATACACAATGAATAGTGTTGGTTTGGTTCCTTACACTGCTCTTTTGGGGCATCCCCTCGTGTTATACATGTGTTTCTGTTTCAATATAGTTACTTTACACCTTCCTCATCATGCACGATTACATACATTGTTTCTATCACACTTTTGAGATAACATCACTAACATATGTCGTATGTAGTGTTACACACACACACACACACACACACACACACACACACACACACAACATGTCTTATTATCCCTATTTTTACTATCATTATTTTATATACTTATTAGATATATTATTATCGATACTTGCTTATATATTTATTTATACGTTTGACTATTGCATTGTTTTACTCTTTTCTTACTACTGACTATTGCCTTTCTTGATCACAATAATATGATTGTTTGATCTATATACAACCTAAGATCGTGATTATCTTGTTAGACCATGGGTTCCCCATGTTTTTATCTTATGCCTATCTTACATGTATTTATCTTTTTCTTTGTATGTGGAACATAATTCCTCCTATTGTTATTGTCTTATGACACCGTGGATATCCCATGTTTGCATCTTTATGCCTCTATGTGACTATGATTCCATATTTATATACTAGTACTTACTTGTCTCTGCACTTGTGTTTCTATTTACTAGATTATTCCTACTCTAGATCATGAAATGATTGGCCCTTTCTACTTTATTGTTCTTACTTCTATACACATTTATTCTTTCTTATTTGTTGGTTCATGTTATTTTCTCTACATGTCATAGTTTCCACCAAGTGTAACTCCTTTTATAGGTATAGGTTCTAAAAGTGGCCACTATTATAGCCTTCAATGTGATCCTATGCATATTATCAAACTTATCGCACATGGGTACACATCAATTCTTTTGAGATGCACACTCAAATGTTTTATCACGCGTGTCTCAAAGGAGGGGGAATTCATCATTTAAATTTTTAAATCTAAAGATAGATTAGAGAATATAGGAACATACTTTTACAAGGTTTAGATCCTTAAAAATAGACACAAATACTAAAAATTGTCATAATCTAAAGCAGGACCATGGTATGATCTTGACTAGGGTGGAATTTCTTGTATAAGGGTCATATTATTAGGAATTTTTAGTTCTATTAGATTTTATCAACTATCTATAGGTTTTTTTATAAAATCTCAAATACAAATTACTTAGTTTAAAGTGTCATATAAGGGTCATGAGTACTTCATTCCTTCTCCTCAGCACTATTCGGAATCAGTTGTAAGAACAGGGTTTGGGGGCATGGTTCTCCTTCTCCCCTATAATATTTTAGAATCTATACATTCATTTTTAGTAATATAGCACTTTATGGGGGCATGGTGTATCTAATTCTCTTTATGGATCTATTTTACGTAATAGTTACAGATGTAAAAAAATTAGACCTAGATTTGTCTGTAGTGGTGTGGTTTACGGGTTTTGTATAAGGTATTAAATTGGTTAAGTTCTTGATATGTTTTCCCTCCTCTTCTTTTAAAATTTTTTAAAATGTGGAAGGTATCAAAGTGACTAAGTTATTCATAGGTTTTCCTTCCTCTTTTACAAAGTCTTAAAATGGGTACTTCGATTCCTCTCTCTCTGGTGTTAGGTTGCACTCAACACTCTAGTCTCTCCTTCAGCATAAATTGGGGATTAATCACCCCCAATCCTTTGGCATCTTAACAAAAATTCCAAGTCCCAAAAGCTAAAAATAACATGAGGTACTTAAAAAAACAAACATGTGTATTCCTTCTATGTTTTGCATATCCTTTACTTACTTTATGCAAGTTTAAAGTTATAAGCATTATCTATATTTTGAGTTACAGTTTTATTTAACCCTTAATTAAATTTTAGCTCAAGTTAATTAGGTGTAGAATAGATTATTGTTGATTACAAATACTATGAAGATGTTATAATATAAATATTATCTTAGATTTACAACTCAAATCAAATAAAAATAATTAGGATACACCAATCAACCTAACATACAATTGAAAGCACAAAATGGATATATGGAAACACTTAGCTGATTTTAGATGACTTATGGAGAGATCCATGACTAAATAATGGTGAAAACAGAATATTTGATCATAAGTGACCTTTGTAACTAAATTTATAACTATGAATCAACCTGTGATACAACTGTATAAAATTTCCAAGACCATACTATATGATCATGACCCTATTATACGGTATTGGAATTTCTCTAATTTAGACTTTGTAATGTTATGGTTTGGTCACCTTCCTAGATTTATCTATCGCTGTCAAAACCTAGTTTTTACACATGCAACAAGAATATCTAAATGGATTGATTATCATCTCAAACCATAGATATGAATGAAGAGTTCTAGTGGGAACCCCTGTGCACCACCAATGTTGGAACTACTCTTAATTGGCCTCAAACTACACATTATTTTCCACCTAGCATGTGATATTTAGATATATCAATCAAATTTGGCATTTTTTTACTATTATTTATTTGAATTGTATTTTGCTAAAATACTCGAATAAAGGATGTTTGAGATATTATATATAAGTGATATAGCTACCTTGACTTGGTTTGTAGATTTAGACCTGATGTGAGTGATTCTCTAATGACTATAGATGTTCAATTCTAAGATTTAGGGAGCTTTGGATTCCTTTTGCAATTGTATGAAGGGAATGCTCTACTGGATTTCCTTAAGATTTCTAGGTTAGCAAATGAGGTAGTGTTTACTTGCTTATATAGTGTTATGTAGATGATTTATATAAAAAATACCGACCTAGGTGAAGTATAAGACCCAGAAAAATATGTCAATTTGAAAGTGTAATTAGAATACATGTGAGTCCAAGACCATATATAAGGGTCAATACCGGATACAAATTCCTTACCAAACTATATGGCCCTAACTAAGAGCAGAAAACATGTAAATTGAAGTTTGGATCTGATAAACCAATGTTTCTCTATTGATTATGTACATTATTTTCTTAGGATGTGTCGACATGTTAGTGGGAAAGGATAAGTAAGATAAATAATGGACCTCAAAAAAACATAAATGGGAATGGAGAAGTTGTATTTATAATAGCAAGTGTGCATAGTCAAATCAAGGGTTGCCAAAGTGTAAATTACCAAATTTGAGTTTCTATAAGTTCGGTTTCTATCATAGACATTGACTACACGCTAAGTGGAATTTTTCATCATGGAGCATTCTAACACCACCACATTAGAGAAAAAATATCGAGGAAAGAAAAAGTATACATGAAAACTAAAGTATGTTTTTATTTTAAATATGCAATTTTCAATGACACACTTAAATGAGAGCAAGTGTAGACACTAAAATTTGGTAACTTGTCCTTTTGTAATGCCAAGTTTGGCTATGCTCCCTTATTAAGACAAATTTTCACATTCAAAATCTTATCAGTATATCTCTCTAGCTCTTTTTTGAATTCCATATCTTTACACTATGTTTTGTCATAAATTTGAGAAATATTATTAAATCAAAGCAGTAAATTAGACATGTACTTCATGACACAACTTTTTTTTTGCACCACAATCCTCTTGTCTAGAAGTATACAAAGGGTCATGATATGGAATCTAGTTCTGGATGATTTTTATGGTTCCACCCCTTTATATTATCTAAATCTATTTTCAATTTGAATATCTTCATTTTGTTGTTTCATCTTCCTAGGTTCAAGCTTATTAAAATATTTCACCTAAATAAGGCTATATAAGCAAGTCAACATCACTTTATTACTCACCTAACACTCTTACAAGCTCTTATTGCAAATATCATTCCAAAATCGCTAAAGGATCTCCTAAATCTACCCAAATCAAATGCATATCAATTAGATTAGTCTCTACTACATATCTAAAGTACTCAACTGGATCAAAGAGTCTAGTTTCTTCCATTTCCATGCATGTAAAGGTCATAAAGACATGTCTTAGCAAAGAGAAATTTCACTCCAAACATTTTTAAAGGGTTGTTAGGAATAAAGGATTTTGTCACATAGTTAAGGTGCATCCCATCACACTACTACCACAATATGTACATTTTATGCTATACAGTTATCCCATTATTCTTTGTGTCAAAAGAGATGGGGGAATCCATAGCGGTTGGCTTAGATAACACTCGCACTTACACAAGCACATAGGACAACTACATGAGGTTTCATCCCACATGACAATATGTAGTGCAACACTTATATTGGTTCAACAGTTTAGGTTGACTATCAAGGGTAGTCCAACGTCACCACACATAATTTTTCCTTTTGGTTTGCTAATTCTTTGATTAAGGGTACTATAGGTTTCTAGGGTTTTTTAATTTCTTGAAAGTGATTACAGGTCATCCCGAAGTTGTGTGAATAAGAGTGACATACAATGAAAAAAATTTCTAGGAAAGTGAAGCGCTTGTGAAGTTTTATATCCAAATTTCCAAAGGGTCCAAGACCATATAATCTAGGTTGAGATTGTATAGTTTGAGTCTGAACCATACAAAATTTATTCAGTCCCACCCCTACTCAGTTTCTAGTTCCATAGGCTTCATCAATTTTAACTAGGTAAATTTTTTATCTCCTTCCCCTTTGGCTTGGAAGATCAATAAATTTGTAACCATATTTACTAACAGTTAGGCATGTCAAATCTGGCATTTTATTTTCAATGTAAAAGGCTTGCACCCCTTTTCCTTTTCCACGATGCTCTCCAGCTTGGGCCACCAACCTTTTGCTCTACCTTTCACAAGTTGTTTATAATCCTTCTGCAACTGTGCAGTGTTACAAAAACTAGGAAAAGAGGAAGAATAATCATCTTCATCAATCATTTTTCCTGAGGTTTGTGTGTGGTAGAAACCATGGTAGACAAGACAAGTGAAATCTTAGGAAATCTATATGTTAGTGCTCGCATTGGTTATCATGGATATTATTATTAGTATTATTTTTTATCAAACAAATAATTGATAATATAATGTTATGATAATAATACACACTAATAATGTGTTTTTTAGTGTACGTGAGGTTATCTCACCATTAGAATAGGAATATGAGATATTGAGAAATATTTGAGATGATGAGTTACCATAGGAGTTGAGTGAGAGAATAAAGGGATCAGGGATATATTATTGGGATGTATTGATATGGTTGGACTCCTTCATATTAGGAGAACTTAAACCTATAAAATGAGTTCATATCTTTATTGTAAATTTTCTTGATTGATTAAAGAAGAAGATTTATTATTTATTGTGTTTATTGTTTTGTTATATTTTGCAAAGCTTAGACCACATTCATATTTGGTATCATAGAAATATTAATTCCTTTTCTTGTAATGGGATGTTGAGATTTGTTGAAGGGGAAACATTGTAATCTAATGCCCCAAATCATGGAAATTCATATTCCTTGACATAAATTTTTATTTCTTTCCAATAATATGTGTTTTTTTAGTGATAGTTTTAGAAAGAATTATGTTAAGTGTGAGGAATTATTTTGATTGTAGGTATGAAGCATATGAATAATCAGGAGCAACGTATTTTTTTATCTGTATAATTTTTCATGAGGAGCGTAGATGAAGAAAAAGTGTGGGGAAGAAGAATGCAATATAAGGTGTGATATTTCCATTATTCTCTATCGAAGTGGGTGGGGGAAGTTGTAACTTCTTCACATCGAGTTTGGATCAAGTTAGCATCCATTTTCATTGAATAGGTTTGCATGAATATGTTTATATTATCATTGTTTAACTATCACTACATCTTTTTTTCCCCATCTTATATTACACTCTACAATTAAAAAGAATTGGGATTATATATTGTCATAAGATATTTCATTGAGATTAAGAAGGAGACATTTGGTTTTTTATTACAAAATTGAGAGTCAAGAAGCATTGTGTTCCTATGTTGAACCCGTCTAAAGAACAACCTCTAATTTCTATTTTATGATATAAGTTCTCCCACAATTTAATGGGTTTGAAGAAGAATGCTTTATATTATTGTTATGTAAATTTTAGAAAAACTCAAATCATATTTTAAGAGAAAATGTTAAAACATTGTAGGGATCTACTTCATATTTCCACATTGACTAAGCATAGTGTTTCTCTCCCAAGCCCACCATAAAAAGAGATCTTAATAGATTTTATTTAGTCTTATAAATCTAAATAAATATATCTAAGTGGTATTTATGTACTATAGTCTTCATTTAGTGTTTTATGGTATATATTTAATTTTCTATTTTAGTCTAGTCATTAAGAGTCGATAGTGCGAGAATAGTTCAACTAATTAGAAATCAAACTTTCAATGTAATGTAATGGTCATTGATTATTCATGTATTCTAATGTCAAATTATTTGTCTTCACAATTGTTGTCATGTAAGTAATTTTGTCATTATCACAGGAATAAAAGTAAGACTCAAGCTATGAAAGTGAATTTCATCAAATAGTGTTATGTTGTTTCATGTAGTTGGTCAAAGTTAAAGAGCCATTGTAAAAGTTGTCAACTTTGTGTCATTTTAAAAGTCTTAAAAATTTACTAAAAGAAATCTTACATTTTTAATTGAACGCATTATCACTTGTACGTGATGTCTTAGTCAAAATTGAGGGAGGAATTTCAAATTGAGCCTCAAATTCTAAATGTGTTGAGTTAGTAGCTTCTTACTAGAGGAGGGAGGAAATGAAGACAGGAGGAATTTCAGTGTCCTCTCAAAAGCTACTAACAATAGGTCTGCACATTGTAGTAGTGGTGAATAAAGTTCACGAAAATGAAAAATGTTGATACTGACGATCAACAATAGCAGAAACCAGTTGTATTATGCAAGATTAAGTGATAAAAATCATGTACATAGGCTACAGGAGGTGATGAGGACTTTGTCCTCATGTTTTTTTTCATATTTTCATAGAGAATAAAAATAGAGAAATCATTCATGTTCATGTGATGTAATAAATGAGCTTCATTTTAATGTAAAAAATGTTGTAGAGAGAAAAAACACAAGTGTAATGCAAATTATGTACCTTGAAAAGGTTCATGGATATCCATAAAACTACATAAGGTGAATAGTATTTGGGTTCATGTCCATGTTTGTGGTAAATCTGCATAAAACTATGGAAGGATGTTAAGAGATGCTTTTCATTTTGACAATATCATGAGCCGCGAGAATGGGTGTGCCACTAGAGTCAGGCATACTATTGTTGAAATGTGAAAGTTTTTTACCATGTTTGCACTAAGGGGTGAATGTTAGGAAATCTATATGTTAGTACTCACGTTGGTTAGTATGGATATTATTATTATTATTATTATTTGTTATCAAATAACAAATTAATAATATAATGCAAGAATAATATTACACACTAATAATGTGTTCGTTTGGTGTATGTGAATTTAGCTCACCATTAGAATAGGGATATGAGATATTAAGAGATATTTGGGATGATGAGTTATCATAGGAGTTGAGTGAGAGAATAAAGGGATTAGGGAGATATTATTGGGATATATTGATATGGTTGGACTCCTTCATATTAGGAGATCTTGAACCTATAAAAGGAGTGCATCTCTCTATTGTAAATTGCCGTCATTGATTAAAGAATAAGTTTTATTATTTATTGTGTTTATTGTTGTGTTATATTTGTGCGAAGATCATACCAAAATCACATGAAAATGTTAAGAATAATTTAGTGTTCACATTATTAATAAAGGTAGTAATTATTAGTCCTTGTCGTAAGCATAGTAACTATAAGATTCATTTTTTATATTAGTTATTGAACTTGTAACAATCAATTTTGTTGTTTTTTATGCTTTTAACATTAACTCTAAAGTTTTATAAATATTTATCAATTTCTACTTATTCCAAGCATCTGAAAAATGAGATCAAATCTTCTAAAATCCAAGCATCCAAAAAATAAGAATCGTATATTAAGGGCTGAATTTTTTGATGGCTTGTCCTCCATAAACATCAAATTATTATTGTGGACACATTAGATAACATTAATGAAGCTATATTCCAGGGAAGACTATTATGCATGCACAATGCTTCTCACAAAGCATATTGGGATATTGTTGATTAATACTTTTTAATAATTGTCAACCTTCATGAACAAGTTCTGCATGGCTGCAGGCAGATAAAATAGACCTGAATGTAAGCCTCCTCACCATGAAACTCTTCTGATCTGTTTCCATTTTTATTAGTTATTTTCACTGTTTTCTTGATCTTCTATCATGGATCATAATTTGTCTTGTTGTACTTTTCTGCTATTGTACCAAGAATATATGTTGTACTAGGTATTTGTTTCATAATATTTGCATGAATTTCACATTTAATTGTGTACATTTATCACTACTTGTTTTTTTACCAAATCAGCATGACAAGAAATATTGGGCTTCCCTCATTAAATTTACAGGTCTTTAAGATTTTACGCATACTCTACTAAATCTACAAGCCTTTCAAGATTTGATGCATGCTTTTCTAAATTTACAGATCTTGTAATATTTGATGCATGTCTTACTAAATTTACAGGTCTTTAAGATTTGATGCATACTTCACTAGATTTAGAGGGAACCTTGCTCTCTAGGTTTACAAATAGTAAACTGCAATTATTTGTTAATTACTTATTGTGTGTTCGTTTTTGAATCTTCCTGCAAAAATATTTCATTTAGATTTACATGACCTCTGTAAAATATGTTCATACTTATCATATGCTTCATCAATTGTGACTGGGTAAATTGTTTATCTCCTGTCGCTTTGGCTTGGAAGATCGATAAATTTGTAACCACATTTGCTAACAGTTAGGCATGTCAAATCTGGCGTTTTCTTTTCAATGTAAAAGGCTTGCACCCCTTTTCCTTTTCCTCGATGGTGTCCAGCTTAGGCCACCAACCCTACGCTCTGCATTTTACCATTTGTTTATAATCCTTCTGCAACTGTGCAGTGTTACACAAACCCGAAAAAGAGGAAGAAAAATCATCTTCATCAGTCATCTTTCCTGCATCTTCCAAAATCTTCTAAATGAATTATGGCAAAATCCTGAGCCACAGGCACCCATCTTCACTCTTCTCTATTTGGGATGGTTTGTGTATAGATGAAAATCTCGCATGAAGGGGAGAGGATTCGGTCATGGGGATTGGCATTTTGGAGGCTCCTGCTACCAATGACGCTTTGCTTCAGATAAATATATATATCCACCTGATACTTCATTGCAACAAATAGACGAATGTTAGCAATATTTTTAAATAATTTTTTCCGTTGTCAATGTCTTCGTCCATGCTGAAAGCAAAGAAAAGGCACCTTGGTTAGCCTCCTTTTGTATACAGGCTGGTTAAGTAGTCATCCATTTGTATCTATGGATTGCCCTATGGCCACCTAATAACTTATTTTCACTGAATAGGATCCTGATTTGTTTTGAATTCATCTTAGAACACCAGGTTTCTCAGAGCAGGAAATGTAGGCCACAAACATTTTTTCTTGAATTAGTGTTATTTGAGTTTGGTTGAGATCCCAGACAATTTTATAGGCACTTCCAAGTCTTCTTTTTCTATCTGTATTCTCGGTAGTCTATGCGATAGTTGCAGACTTGAGTACCCCACAAGTTTAAAAGAGTGTTTTTTGATGAAGAGACCCCGGAGAGGTGTTGGATCTGAATCAGAGAGGAGCATTACTGTACCAAACTGCTACAGGAATCACAGCACGGTGAGCTCTAATAAGAATAATAATAAATAATTGTATATTGTTGTTTATTTTTCCAAACTAAATAAATAAAACAAGAAGCATATCTTTTGTATTAACAATTCTTATTCCAAATAGAGTTTCTCTATGTACAATTGTTTCATATGGTTAAGTAGTTGACAGATTTAAGTTATTTTCTTTGTAAATGCTCAAGTAGCCACTCATGAAGATGATGTCTTGTTAATTTTTAGATGGGGATGTAATGTGTGATAGAAGCCTACAATAAAAACTCGGATTGGGCTTATTTCATCAGTTCAATTATGGGTGTTAATCGATGCTTTTATTGACCACAATTTCAGTGAAACTTAAGTCATCATAATTAGAATTGCAGCAATGCCTTTTAGTTTTCATAATCACTGACTATCCGTGGATAAGATTCTAAAACCTCTTTATGAAGAATTTTTAGTTATTGTTTCAACAACGGTGTTGATTCCACCACAATGACATGAGGAATTAGTAACCATGAAAAATTCAAACCCAGACGATTAGAGCTGGAAGTTGTGTGTCACAGACTGTTAATATTATCACTATCTTTGCCATAATCCATCCACCATTCAGAGATGATATTGTGTGGTCTATTTAAGTTCAATGGTTGTTTAGATATTCATCAAGACCTGCACAACGTTGTCTATGACTACCTTTCCGTTGGCTTCTAGTATTTCTTTTACCCTAGTTATTTTCTGTTGACACCGGATGTACCTGTAAATTTTATTAACCAAATTTTGTCACTCATAGAATAAGTCGAATTTATTTTTCTTTCTTTCTTTTCGCTAGTTATCACACCTATTTGATGATCAGATGTGTACGTATAAAGATGCAACAACCTTTTCAAACTTATTTATATAAATTTCTCACAAGAATAACTCCAGCGAAATGTTCTTTGCAATATAACGGCATAATTAGTACATTTGTGGGTTGCAAACAGTTCCTTGTTAAGCATATATCCAAGGAGGAGTGACAAGAAGAGAGGATTCTATTAAACATAAAATGTAAAATGAAGTCTTCCTAAACGCATTTTTGCAAACTTGGGTTATTAATTCTACTTATCATTTGCTAATTTACAATGAGCACAAAACATACCATATGTGTCTGTAATACTTTAAATTTAGATAGTTATTTTTGTGGATTTTTCACTACATGGAGATTTTTCATAGTCATTTCATCGGGATATAATCATCTCATTCATAAACCCTATTAAGCTTCATGTTATTTCATGTGATAATTATTTGGTTAGCCTTATCAAGAACACAATCTAATATATTCTACACTAGTTACATTCCATGACATCACTAAGCCACTTTGTCAAACAGTTTGTTTGCCTTGTCCATGTTACCACATTTTGTATATAGGTCTATCACGGGATTCGCAACACAAAAAATTTGCATTAAGGTCAACTCAATTCATTGCACAATCAATAGTTTGTGTGCAGAATATGCATAAAATGAGTTTATCGCAAAGCCCTGTGAACTTTTCTACTCCACTCTACATATTACATACATTAAAACATACTTCTAACTTACGGCACAGACTGGTTGCATTACGACTCTTGTTTATTAAACATTAGTCATATATATTTGTTATAACCAACAATATATATGTTATATAATTTGTTACACCCGTTTTGTTATAAACGGATCATTTGTTCCCTATTTTGTAGGATGTAGTTTTCCTATCTCCATGGCTATATAATAGCCATTGTATTAGCAGAAATAATAGATTGAAGAATATTGTTTTTCGTTATGATTTATTTTGTGTCCATACCTTCATCTGGTATCAGAGCAATGGGTTTCTAATAAAATTCTCAGCGAAAACCTCATGTCTATACATTGACCTGATTCATGGTCAAAATATTTTATGGGGAATTTGTATGCGTAGATTTGTATGAATTAAGGTAGTTTTACATTATGCATTCTTGTGGAGGATTCTTGTGGTCTGTGCACTCCATAAACCCTTCAAGCTAGTATGTATAAGCCCTAGATAGTCTATGATAACACCAAACCTTATGCTCTATAATTATTCATCTATTGAAGGAATTGACGATATCCAATAAAGTAAAACATCATTTTGTGCATGAATCTTTGTGATTGGTTGATTCTGGGAGACAACGCATGGCAAATGACAATAGCCAAAGTTATAGGAATGCATTTGATGTCTGGATGGTTCATTCCCTACACCAGTAGTGTGAAGAAGAGATTAGAAGTTATGCATTCGGCAATGGCTCTACCTACGTTGTGGGGATTTTTAATATCATCAAGGCATTTTACCAAAGAGAGATCTCCATTGTCACAAGTAGGCTCATCATCATTACCACAAAAGTTTTGGGATATAGATAGCTTGGGCTTCTTAAGAAGTATGTCGTAGATCATGTGCACATATGGTGGCCCTCCACACTAGTTCAGGTCTTTCTCTTCAGGGCATTATACGAGAAGCACATTTGAGAGGGCATTTCTGGTGGGAAGTTCTTCTTTATTCTAATGACATACAGCTTTTGTTATTATGTATTTCCTGGGTATTTATTCTCCACATTGTCGATCATATCATGGGTGTGTTGGATTTGGCCTCAGTCAGTGACAACACAACAGATTAGATCTAGAATGAGGGGACTGGGACCCTTCACTTTGGATTGGAGCATAATAACAATATTTATCTTCAGTCCTCTAGTTTCCCCCTTCTTTTCTATAATGAATGTGTTGGAAGGCTATGTGTTGGTCATATACTTGGTTGTGCCTCCCCCTTATTAAGGAAGTAATACATGTGCATTTACCTTGGCATCAATACCTTCTACTCTTCACGTAATCTACTTTGGTCAGCTATATAGTTATACCTCCACGTAATACATGTTTTCTTCTAGGTATTTTACTATATTTATGTGAATTATTTGTTAGAAATTTTGAAAGGTCGTTCATTAAATAATTAAAATTCTCAATAAAGTCATTCAACATTTAAATATGTCTTGTTGTGATGATAAAAAGTAATCTAGTATTACTTGTTTAAAGTTGTCAAAATAATGTGTCAATATTGTATCATCTAGTGTCATTTAGAGTCTAGAGATTTAATTGTCACTAATTTATTTATCGTCAACTATTCAAATGGAGTCCTTTTAATAGTTATGACTATAATCAATAGTCATTGTTTGAGTAAGTATTTTTGAGGTCAATTTGTACGTTTCATAGATTATTTTTTGTCATCACATTGTCAAAGTATCCTTCGAGTCGGTTTTAAAATGTGTCATTTTTTGTCAAAAGAGTTAAGTTGTCAAAATTGTAAAAAAAATTGCCTCAGGGACACATTTTTTCGGTGGAATCCTACGTTTGAGTTGTAATTGAGATCCATGATTAAATCCAGATGAGTTAGCAGCTTCACATCAGAGGATAGAGGACAATGGAGGTTAGAGGTTGATCAACGACCTCTCTTCAGTCACCAATGATGGGGCCGCACAGATGGTTTGGTGGCATTTTTTTCAGTGTGTTATTTTCATTGTGATGTGTTTTTAGAGTTCTTTTTTTAGTGTGGTGGTTTACAGAGTAAAAACCTTTCTAGAATTTTGGAGAAGATTCATTTTTTCTAGAAAACTCACTTTTGCGGAGCAGGAGAAGATTACGAGGTAGACTCGGAGATGGTTATCTAATTAATCCCTAAGCTTGTGGATATTGGAGATGCAGAATTTATGCACATTATGAGGAAGGGAAAGTCTCATAGGAACCCAAAAAGGTAGGGACTATTCTTGCATAATTTGGCTCATCACTACGCCTTTACAAGGGTAAAGAGATTATTCTATGGAGTTTATACCTGGTCTAAGTAGTGCTTTCAGGAGGTGGTTCAACTTCTTCAAAATATGGTTTATCTCCATGTTCACATTAAGGGGGTAAATATTAGCTATTAATATTGTTCACACTAAGGGGGTGAATGTTAGGAATAATCTAGTGTTCACATTATTAATTATGGTAATAATTATTTGTTAAACATTAGTCGTATATATTTGTTATAACCAACAATATATACGCTATATAATTTGTTACACACTATTGGAAGCATAATGAAACTAAGATGGGGGGAATTAATCAGTCTTAAAAAAATTTTACTTCATTTATCAAATCATACATTCATCAATTAATTTTTCCATACATCATTAATAACCATACGTGTGCATATTAGATGTCTATTAACCATTCATAATATCACAACACAAGAGACGACACCAAATATAAGTGGGAAACCCTTAAGGGGAAGAGAACCCACTGAAAACTTTGTTGATATTACAAAAAAACAAATACTCAGGAGAATATTACACATCACAAGATATTTCTTTAATGAGGCACCAACCCCACAAGGAGCACCAACCCCTAAACCCTTGTTGATATTACTCACAATAAGAGACTCTGATGAATATGACTCATTATAAGATATTTTATAAAAGAATTATCACAAAAAATATGTTGATACTACAAATTATTGTTATCCCAAAATTCAGCTCCAAATTCCTTCAAACCCTCATTCAAGCACACCTTTTTCAACTCGCTCTATCTAGGTCTTTCATGGACTTGTCTTGATCTCAAACTCTTGCACACATGCCTTCTAACATTCTTCAAACTGTAATACACTTCTCTCTCTCTCTCTCTCTCTCTCTCTCTCTCTCTCTCTCTCTCTCTCTCTCTCTCTCTCTCTCTCTCTCTCTCTCTCTCTCTCTCTCTCTCTCTCACACACACACACACACACACTTTTCCCCCATGCACAACTAGTTCAAAATTGAACTCAAAACACTAGTTAAATATGATTTTCTTCTTTCTAACCCAAGGGAGGTCAATCTTCATGCTTAGGTTCGACCAATGAATCATAAAAAAATCACAAAAAATTCATTAAAAATGGTCACATATGACCCATATAGGTCGGCCATGCCCAAAACCACTTAACTTGCACAAAACAGACTCAAAACCCCATCACTACGATGAGTAAAATCCACTAACACCAAAACCATGATTATTAAAGCTCTAAAATTTATCACACATGTGTAATATATCATAGAAAAATCACTCATGGTCATTAATTATCTTTTAACAATCAAATAATTCATAACACAAGCCAAAATGTGCATATCCTTCACCAAGCAGTTGTTTCCAGCACCCTGTCTTTACCTTTAGGCCTCAATACCACCAAATATCAACTAAAATATGGAATGTAACCACTATATGGAATCCTAATGACCTTTATATCATATTCATTCATATTATATCTCATGAAACATCCATATTCTCAAACCACACCAACTTTCCTCTTCTCCAAATCAAGCTTCCTAGAAAGCAATTTTACAAATGCAACTAGTTGGCACTCTTTATTCCACTTCCAAGACCTAAAAATTACTTCAATAGAAAAAAAATTCATCTTTATTCTCTCTAAAATTGATAAAAATCATCAACCAATCCATTTCATACCTCAACCAACTCAATATTTCAGCCTGAGCAAACCTGACCTGAAAATCAAATAACCTTCTTCCTCACAAAGTGACCTGAAAGACACATCAAATAATTTCACAAAGACACAAACCTTATATAATTGAAAATCCCTCATAATCATCTTTCCATAACATATTATAACTCCTTTCAAATCTAAACGGAAGGCCTTAAACCAAGACCATCTCTTCAAACTACTTCTTAAGCCTTCTAGGACTCAAGAACCAACCTTGAGCTCAACTTTCCCAATCACCTCAAAAATCACTTCCAAGCTTATACAAATAATTTAAAATCCTTATACATGATGTATAAAAACTTAGAAACATTCAACAATCATGAACAACTCATAATCATCACTTTACCTCATGTTGCCACTTGGCACCCTGCTAGATTAAGCATCCTCTAGATTTGAACCTCAAAGAATAGGTCATAAATTTTTCATACCAGATCAAAAACATAATTTTTGTATACCGTTGGAAATATATTTTAACCATGATCACAACAAAACTTGAATGGAGTCCTAACTCATCTTGTAGCTCCTGCAATCTGAATTTTACCACAAGCTTCTCCAAACTACCCCAAAAAATAGTCTTCATAAATCGGGTACACTTTTCCATTTTTCACTTCAACCATGACCTGAAATTATCATGGAAATTTATAAAAACTTAGGGGATAAAAACAATGTCAATTTATTCTTTACCTTCTTTGGGAAACTTCTCCTTAAACTGAACTTCTTCATAAACAAGAATTTTTAGGTGGGGCCCACATATTGTCACATGCACTAATGAAACTTTCTGGAAATATGGAAGATTAATATAAAACATCCAATCATCACTTTTAAAAAAAAATCAAAACAGACGCACCATACCTCTTTTTCTCCAAGTCGTTCTTAGCCAACTTATCTTCTTAACGATCGTTCATAAAAACCTGATGATCAAACCACCTCATTATTTTTTTGAAACCTTCATAACTAACCTAATAAGATATGACAAATATCTTGGGTCACTATGAAAATCATATAACTCACAACGAGCATCAGAAGGTTCACTTTTGCCTCAAAAACACACTGTAACTCACCTGGTTTTACCATAATTGATGTATCTACACAAATATTCTTCAAATGACCTAAAACTTGTCATGAATCATCATCCAAACATTATATAATTTACCATACTTAACATGTAGCCCAAATATCTTTGAAACTCTCCATCCATTAAGACTTACATGTGTCAAACTACATGTTCTCACCTGTTTGATTCCTAAGGACCTCATACATGCATCAAACCTCTGATTTCTAACCTAAAACACACCATACATGTCATGCATACCATAACCATACTACTACCATGATTGGACAAGATTTTTCAACTCTAAATCTCATGACTCCAACTCATTTTGTATGCATTATGGCTAGGAATAGGCCTAGAATGACCTGACTCAACCATCACAACACATGGCTTGACCATGCATACTCATGTACACCTCTAACACACCTCTTGGATCATGAATGATGTCATGAAAACATTCAACCACCTTAGAAGGACTCACACTATGACTTAGCTCACTATTTCATGCAATTAGTATGGAGTTTTGGGAAAGATGCCTAGGAGGTGTGCTCTAATTTGAATTAATGTAACTGGGTATATTGACTAATGGGAAAAGTGTGCAATAGAGTAATTCATGCAATGGGAAAGTGATTACAGTTTTCACCCTTTTTAGGATTTGATTATTATTTATACCTATAACCAAATAGGAATTAAATAGAAGTTACAAGGGGTTATTCTGATTAATTAACTTCCAACATTAATCATTCAATATCATAACAACACACTAATACTTGCAAAAAATGTACATGATATAATACAAGTTCAAAAATACATGGGATTGAGTGCACTTAGATGATTAAAGATGATTCTAGGTGTTTTCATGCAAATGTGCAACGGGAAAATTTACAATTTTTCAAGCATGACAACAATACCCCCGTGTCTAAATTTTCAAATTTTACCTTTCCAAGGCACCCCATGTCTACCTGTCTTCAACACCGACCTTACCCAATCAGTCCAATGACCCCCCAGTGGATGTTAACTCAGTCCCCTAGGTGAATTAGGAAATTCAATTCAATCCCCCTATGTGATTTTAGGAGTTCTTGAAGAATGCCAATTTTGGGCAGTTTTGGGAAGGGCTACCACTGGCCTTCCCGCGACTAATGCAACCCCTTGGAGTGAAACAGAGGGGAAAAATTCAACATGGAGATGAATCGAAGGTCTAATAACATAAACACTGCGCATTTACAAACCTTCCTCAACACATGGTTGTTTCATCCTTACACATGCTACATTGTTTTCTATGTGTTTCCCTAACCACCTTATGATGCAATTTAGTTCCTCGGTCCATACTCAATTGTTGAGGGTTTACAAATCAAATTGACCTTACATATTACAATGCGACATTTCATCATGCGCCATTCCTAGGCTAGTTACATATGCTTTAGGCTAAATCATCACTCATCCTCTTTCTATCTAGTAGTGGTATAGGTTAGATCACCACCTTTATCCTATCATCTTGTAGTGATATACACCTTAGGTTACATCACCACTCTTTACCATTCATCATATAGTGATATACGTTTAGTGCTAAATCGTCTCATCTTAATCCTTTCATCTTATAGTGATATACGCTAAGGGCTAAAATCATCACTCATCCTTTCATAATATAGTGATATACACTTAGGCTAAATCATCACTCGTCCATTCATCAAGTCATGATATGCGCTTCGGCTATAGTGGTTCATGCAACATAATTTCTATATGTTACACTTCATCGCACTATATACACACTCATCATAACACCCTAGACAAACAACAAACACTACTCGACCATTTCCCGATGACGCACTATCGTTTACGGTTCATTCTTGATTGTTGAAGGGGGAAAACAATGAACCTCATTGCACACACTTCTATTCACTCAGGGGGCATGTGGCTCCTATCATTCCATCTTACATTTTATTTCATCCATCCCCAACATACTGCATTGTCCTGGGGGTATTTAATCTTGTTTGTTAGTGTTTTGCATGATCACTTTACTACACATGCTAGATTGATTTCCTTATATGTAATTATCTATATTATCCAAACATGCACGTTCATGCCTTTGTTTAGGTGTGAATCACATATACAAGACTCTTACATGTGGCATGGATGCTTTCCTTCTACCCTTCCTATATTGGTCGCTAGGGGCATCCACATTCATCTCATCCAGGTGCTATTGTTTCATTTTGTACTTAGCATCTTACATTCCTTAATCATACACACTTTAACATATTGGTTATTACTCTAACATGTTAATGGGTGTTCCATGTGCAACATTTTTTTTGTATGATTACATGTTTCCTTGACTAATTGTTTGCTTGTTTGTACTTGTCTATTATTATTTTCCATTATATGCAAGATTTTCCCTATGTTTGTGTGCACACTTATGTGTTGTTTGCGTCCATGACGAACTTACATGTATTGTGACATCGTGAGTGATGTCCCATGTTTGTAACCTACTTTGTGTTGCTTACATATTTTCTTATGTGTTTACATTTACTACATTGTCTGTGTAGCTTACACATGTTTTCTATATGCATGCATTATTTTCTTTAAACTTGTCTTTGGCTAGCCTTCTTGTTTGTGTGTGCCTTGGTTTCTACCACGCACTTTCTAGGGTACACAGTTTAGAGTGCAGTCAGTCCTCTTTTGGGGCTGCATTCTCCTATTAGCAATGTCGCATGTGTCCCCAAAGAAGGGGAGCATCATTTCGGGTTTACATACTAACACATCGCATTTACACTAGTTCGGTACAATGCACTTTCCGCCCTTGGCATTGTGGTTTTACATACAACGAGTGGGTTCAAACTAATCTACGGACCCCATATACAGTAGATTTTATAGGACATGGTGTTTTTAGCATTTTTGGGAAGAAATTAAAGGCTTGGCGGTTATAGTGGGTGTGCCTCTCTACAATGCTTTGGCGTCGTATCGCCCAAAAAACCAAGACGTTACAGAGATCTCTTCACACACATTTCAGCAGAAGTGGTTAGAGCTTGGAGGACACAAAACATTTCCTCCCTACACTTCTTTAGCCAGGGTGGCGTGATATTTCCCAAAAGACTCACAGCAGTACATGATATCCTTCTACACCCTTTATCTCAACATGGATCAAGTGCACATGTTCCATTTACATTTTCATTTAGCATATTTTACATTTGCGTATTTTACACATTTCTATGCACATGTGTATTTTATATAGCATTTTTACATATATACATATTTGACTACTTGATCATTTTATCCTTGCAGGTCTGACCGTATGAGAAACAAGCAATCAAATTGGGGGCAACAACGACCATGACGAAAACATTCCACAACAACACATTCTTTACTAACCATGCAAGTATACTACACACTACAGTAGTTACACATGCGTTCCACCCTAGGTTCATTCTCATCACTTTTTATTTGTGTATTTTTCATCTTTAGATTTTATGCTCCTTCATATTTTTTTTGTCATTCCACACTTGAGTCTAGTCTTTCAGCGCATTTCTACTATACTCTCTATGGATATCAGCTACACACTCCTATCTGCTTTATGTTACCAAGCTTTCAACTCACCAACATAAAGTGGGGGCAAAATTTAGTCACAAAATCATGCACTTTAGACATTATTTAGCCCGGTCTCATACTACTATTTAGAAGGTTCTTGAGTGAAGAAAGTACTAATTAATCCCATCTTTTGGCCATCTTATTTTACCTTTTATTTCTTCATTCCCTCACATTTTTATATACAAGCCAAGTCTATTTCAGCACTTTCCCATCATTTTAGCCTAAACCGGGGCACCCCGATCCTTTTTCTACTTTCTCGCCACTTTTTGGGCTCTTTTTAGCCGTTTTTTATCCTTATCTTTTTCCTAGTTGGCCATGTCTGGATTAATTACGAAATTAGATCAAGATAACCCTATAAATATAAAGTTATGAGACCATAATGAGGGTCCTAACATCACTTAATACTATCACTTCATCTAGAGTTGCATCCATTCCATCACTTGCATCCACATAGTTATATGCATCAAGGCTAGGAGATATGCATCAATACACATTTTGTAGGGGGAGGGATTATATTTTATTCCATGCACACATGCTATTACATTTTCTACATTTAGTTATTGCTCATTGCTTCACATAGTGTGACTGGCACAAGAGCACCTAGGGCACAACATGCACACACACACACACACACACACACCATAACTACATTTGGGTTCGAAATGTAGTGCAATACTCAGTTTAGTAAGCCCATTGTTGTGGCAGCTGAGGTCAGTATGAACCATTCATTTGCATCTTTTTTAGGGTTTGATAATCCTTTTGTCTCTTGTAGGTTATCATTACATTATTCAGTACATTCGTTGCAGTTCAACAAATCTAATGCAACAGATAGCGAAGGTTACTGGTCATCTTCCAACCCTAAAAGAATCAAGTTCTGAGCTTTGTCAGAGACTAGCATGCATGTTCTGTCATACCAAGGCTTCCCAAGGCACCCCAGTACCCTCCTAGGCGATCTAGTCTACTCATATCCTCCAGATCCACACTTTTCGGGACCTTTGTGGAGTCGTTCCTACTTCTGGGATTTCATGTCAGACATGTGACAATCACTTACAATCAACTGAGTTCTTTCCTCACTTTATTCTTACACACTAAGGTTTTGTTTCCATTAGTTTTAATTATTTAGTCATTTTATACTACTTTAGAATAATTATTTACAGTGTTTGTGTCCTCCTAGATTAGATTAACTATCATTATACTTCTCTTAGTTTAGTTAATTTTAGTTAATCATCAACAAAGTTCCCTGCACGACTCCATAATTTGCATTTATTTGATTTTCCTTTGTAATGCAGGTATTTTGGGTTTATGGGTCACAGAGGGAACTCAAGAAACAGGGCCTCAAGTGCCATCATTTTCTGCTTTATCCACAAAGCAATGGGGGCTTGTTGGTCGGTTAATCGAGCCAATGGTGGAACTTAGGAACTATTCCACCCTAATTTTGTTCTCTCACACTACATTCTCTCTACATCCCTCAACCCCATAACACACTTCGAACCCCGACACTCACTTCTCTTTTATTTGCGGTTTTTCCGGGGATGTAGGGAATTTGCGACCCATGGGAACTTGTATCGTCGTTCCTCTGAACATCCGCATCTCTGCACAACTCCATCCACCTTCGTTAATTGGACTAGCGACTCATGCGGGGAACAAGTGGTTCTCGAGAACTATTCCTCATCCGCACTTTTTCTCCGTAATGCCTCTCAGTCCACATTACACTGACCTCGCTCAATTCCTTGTGTTGTGGCCCAATCGAAAAATTGGGGAACAAGAAGCCTGAAGGAACTTGTTCCTTGTGTTCCCCCCAGTCCTGAAAAACCTGCAATACAATGAAAATGACTCATTTTCTCCATTTTTCCAAAATTTCTTAAGTCTTTTAGCCAAGTAGAGAGTTGAGGGGTTAAGCAAGGAATGGTAGGGTGCATCTAAAGGCAATTTTTTCCAATTTTTCATTTATTTCACGATTTTTTGGCTAAGTATGGATCTTTAGAGAGAAAGAGAAAGTGCAAAAAAAAACTTCTAAGTCCCCCCAAAGCAACTGTAAGTGCCCAGAATATGGAAATTACCTAATTTTCTATGTTCTCCATTAAAGCTCCATGAAAACCACCCAAGTCCAAATTTTCCAGGTTAGCCAATTTTACAAGGGGAAAAATTGGATAACATTTACTTCATTGTTTAGGGAGTAGTAAGTTCCTTTAGTGCTTTCTTTAACATGAGGAAAACATAAAGTGTCAGGACCCTAAATGAGGTATGATTGACATGCTTAGACAGGCTTCCGATGGTTATTTTTTCGTGAAAGGATGGCCAAGAGGGGATATTATTCCATATGAAGATGATGAAATTAAGATTTTGGTCTCAAAACATGTAGGTCCAAAACTCTACAGTAGGGTCGGGATTGACATGTGTCAATTCCAACTGAAATTGATATTTTTAACTAAGAGGGAAAACATATTTTAGCTTTCTGGGTTGGAGGATAGATGTCTTTGGATACAATTTATTCTATAAAACCTCAAGAAATAATGATAGAGAGGTATTCAAATATAAGAAAGTAATCAAAGAGCTATTAGGGTGTGGTAAGCAAGAGTGAAGAAAGTGTATTTGTGCATGCAAGTGTGCAATGTCAAGATCAACGTTGTCAAAGAATAAATTGCCAAATTTGAGTGTTTATAGGTATAGCCTTAAAATTACGTAGCCAAGGGAAACCTTGATGCATATCACATGAGCTAATAAAAGAAGTAACCAAAAATAGAATAGACATAGTGGTAGAGCCAATTGCGAGGTATAACAATATTCCAAAAAAATTGTTTATCAAATATTCCATGTTTTTTAGCATATCCAAGGGAAAGAAGGAACTTAAAAGTGCACATATCAAGTTTAACATGATTATCATTAAGAACACTATGTATATGATGTTTGTCAATAAAATCATGAATGTAAATTATATTCAAAACAAGGTCATGTTCCATATTAGTATCATCAAAAACTCTAGACACTCAAATTTGGCAATTTACAGTTTAACAAAACTTAATTTGACAATGCAATTTTGTCATGATAAATACCATATCTCCATTCCTGCTTAACACTTTCTAAGGTCTCTTGTTTAGTGTGTTTATCCTTGCACACTGACATGTTGACAAACTCTAAGAATATAATGCACATAACCCATAAACAAACATCAGTTAAATAGTTCCAAACTTCACTTTGCATGATTTTTGTCCTCAGTCAGAGTCATATAGTTTAGTCGGGAATTTGTATCCAGTCCTCGATGACCTATATAGTTTTGAACCAATATGGCTTCCAACTCTTCTTTCAAATTAATATATTTTGTTGGTTCTTATACTTCATCTGGGTTGGTCTTTCTTGGATAAATCATCTATGGAGCCCTGTATAAGTAAGTAAACACTACCTCATTTTCTAATCAGGAAATATTATGGAAATGCATTGATACACTCACTTCCTATAGTTGTAAAAGGAACTAACAACTCCCTAAATCTTGTGATAACATATCTACAATCATTAGGGCAACACCCACTTCAGGTTTGGAGTTTCTTACCAGGTCAAGACAACATTCTCTCTCATTTTCAAGCACTCAAACATCCCTCCTCCAAGTATTTTAGCAAGAGCCAATGTCAAAGCAAGCATTGTCAAAGAATTTTCCAAATATGTTTAATATATCTAGATATCACATCTTAGGTGGATAACAATATATAATTTGAGGCCTCTTCAGAGTAGTGTCAATGTCAACAGTCCCTAACCCAACTAATTTTTGTTTTGCATGACTCTTCATCCATGACTAGGGTTTGAGATGGTGTTCAATATGTTTAGAGAGATTCATTGCATGATTGAAAACTAGGGTTTGAAAGTGACAAATAACTCCAGGTAGGCAACCACCACAGAAAGTTACAAGAGTAGAAATAGAGCATGTCCAAGATCGTATAGAAGGGTCAATAACTTACAGTACGATCATGCCCACAGATAGTTTTTAGTTGATATTTGTTTCAGTATTGCATAGTCCCAAAACTTCACAAAATCCTACGTAACAAGATAAGTGCACTCATTACCTTATGTTTTCAAGTTCATATATTATATTGCATGCTTTAGAATCCTATTTTGATATTGTATATTTAATGTTGGAAGTTTATTAATCAAAATATTCACTTGTTTCTAACCTACATCCATTTAGTGTAAATATGACCTCACTAAATCAAATGTAGATTAAAATATAGTCTTAATCTAAAAAGGGTGTAAACATTTTAATGAACCTGATTTTGATCGAACCCCAGTTGTCTTAGGGCTTCTCCTTCCTACTTGGTTTTAGATCCATTAATTTTCTAGGGTTTGTATTCATATTTCATCATCTTTTTTGACCTAAAACTAATTTTCAAACTTTTCCCTAGGGTCTCATGGTCGGTTCTACCCTTTGGGTCTCTTTTTAGGGCTCCTAATTGCCAATTCACCTTTCATTGCATATCTCAAGCATAATGTCTCTATTTTCAAATTCCTTTGAGGTTATTCACTGAAAATACTATATCAGAATTGCATAAATTAAATTCGAAATCTTACACTTTTATTCTTACTATTACATCCATTTAAATAGGAGATGTTGTTCCTATATTTAAGGAGATATAATCTCGATAAATATATCCACACATAACTCCTAAAATAACTCCATGTTATTTTACGTGAGATTTTGTTTTCTCACAAAACTAATATTGTTAATGAGTTGTTTACTCAACAACTCATAACAATATTTACTCACCCACTCATAGTTACATTTACAATAATGTAATTAATTATTACAACACATATTATATTATCCTAGATAATATAATCACTAACATAATATTCTATGTTCACACTACAACATAGATATTCCTAACATTCACAATTCTTGTATATTTAACAAAAACCTCTTTTTGTGTGCCCTAATTTTTGCACACTTGTCATAAATTTAAAATTACTATTTTTAGTAATTATGGCATAATTTAAAATAATAGACTTTTGGGAAAAATTCCTTAGATATTTTTCTTACACATAATCAGATTCAAAAATACCTCTTTTGTTTCATTAAATTCAGTTTCTATTTTCTTATATAATTGTTTCATTAATTTGATGACAATCATTTTTTTCTCAACATCACTTTTGGGTCCTATCTCCTATGATATTTCCATTGTCGGCCCTCCATGTCTTAATTCTCATTCTTTGCTACCTAATTGGAGTTTTTTATATCATTTCTTCCACCATCATAGCCCATGCCACAATTTCTCAAGTCTCCTTGTATCATTTACTTCAACGTCACTAAGCATCACACAACAATCAAAATCAATATTAGTTAATTGCAATCTTTTCAAGTCATGATATTCTAACCAAAAATATCAATTAATTTTTTTTACTTCACACACTCCTTGTCCATCTCCTTCATCTCTTAGGCCTTTTTTGAAACACATCACTGATGCAGTACCACTAACACTTAAGTCACATTCTTTGGCACAATTGAGGCCCACGCCTCTATCATCTTTAACGATTGCTTCACATCTTCACTAGTTTCTCCTTTGGTAGCTCTTGTGATATCCACTTTCTTATACACAATTAAGCACTTCCAAAACTACAAAAACATTTAGATATTTGGAAAAATACAAAACTAGGACCTGTGCATTTTACTAGAGTTGTTAGCACCATACATTCTACATGTTGTATATCACTCTAGTTCTATAAATAACATGTCTTCTTCATTTTCACACATGTGTTCACTTGGTATATTGAGCTAGATTTAGGGCACACATATTGATACACGCTTATAAGAGCACCCATTGGTCCTTACATTCTTCTCTGGGCAATCCCTCCATTTTACAAAGTTGTTATGTTCTATATAGTTTCCCAAAACTATTCCTTTCTTTATCACAAATACTGCCACTTAATTTTTTAGGAGTTCAAACATACAAAAAAATCTGATTTTTATTGACGCCACAAACACTCAAAGATTAGATCTGAAATCTGATTATAAAACTAGTAAAAAACTCACTAAAAACCCTCTAATAAATTATGAAATTGTTTGCTTCACTTCACAAAAATCTGTAGATGATTTGAAAATAGAAATCAAATTTAAATACCTCAAAAAACATGCCAGATCAATCCCAAACTAGGTCAATCCAATAGAAGAAAACTGTTGCAATTTATTCTCCAAAATACCCTCAAAATACACTGCTGGAAATGACTGAAAATAACTCTAAAAATCTCATTACAATCAATGGGAATTTCTGAGTGAAAAACCCTCTCAACTCTTGGGGTTTTCTTCCACAAGAGATTACATCCACAAGGGGTTTCGTCCTTGGAATTTTAATGCAAAAGCTAAAGCTTCATGTAAGAGAAAAATGTTATAAAATATTTATGCATCCCTTTAGGCAAATTGCCTTCTTCTTTATATAGGAAATGGGACCCAAAGTGACCTTTGGACTTCCCATGAAAGTGACCTTTGGAATTCCCATAAAAGTGATATTTGGAATTCCCATGAAAGTGACTTTGGACTTCCAATGAAAGTGACCCTTGGACTTCCAAATCACATTCACCCTTAGGAAGTGCATTTTAATTAAGTGTTTTCATTTTAATGCACTTTCCTAAGTTCTAATTTAAAGTTAAGCCTATTAATTTATTATATATGTGTTTTTTTTATAATGTTATATTTTAATTTTAGCACAATATAATAAAGTTAATAAACTTAATTCACCCTTGAATTCCCCCTTTGGTCGTCGGGTAGACAAAAAGGGCCAAAGGTCTTCGATTGAAAAAGGGAAATTACACAATGCACTCTTGTCATGATAAATACCATCTCTTCATTCCTGCTTAACACTTTGCGAGGTCTCTTGTTTATCTGTATACATTGACATGTTGAAAAACTCTGAGAATATAATACACAAAATCCATAGACAAACATCAATTGAGAAGTTCCAAAATTCATTTTGCATGAGTTCCGTCCCTAGTCAAGGCCATACAATTTGGTCAGGAATTTATATCTACACCTCATTGAATTGTATGGTCTTAAACTAACATGTCTTCCAAGCCCACTTTCAAAGTCATATCTTTTGTTGGGTTTTATACTTATTTGGGTCGGCCTTTCTTGGATAAATCATCTATGGAACCTTATATAAGTAAGACAAAACTACCTCATTTGTTAACCAATAAATGTTATGACATTGCATTGATACACTCACTTCCTACACTGGAAAAAGGCACTCACATCTCCCTAAATATCATAATAACACATCTACAATTAATAATTATCAATAATTATAGTACAGAAAGTGTGAGTAAAAATATCAATAGCAGAGTATGTGCGACCATAATTATCAAAGATTATAGCAATACAATTTGCATCCCAGTTCTTGATATAAGGAGAAGTCATTTTGGAACTAGCCATATGACAAGTAGAATCAAAGGATGAGTCTTATCCCTCACATGGATTTTGAGAATGGACTTGACTAAAGGGATAATAGCCCATATCAGAGTGAGAGAAGGGACACTTAGGTTTGAGAAAAACATTATAGAAGAGCTAAGGATTCATGATGACACAAAAATATAGGATCATGCACCACTCTGAAAATGAAACCCCGGGGCAACTAGAGTGTGGAATAAATGCAAGTATTTGAACAAAGGCCAAGTCCACCAAGTGTTTACACTGTAAAAATTTATGTGTTGGTATTTATTTATAATATTAGGATGTAAGGGTTCATTACAAGGGATTGTTCTGAATTAATTAATTAGCATTGACCACACACATTCATAATAACACATTAATACAAGTGCAACTATACTAAAACAATAAGATGATTGCTTGAAACACATAAATGGATAGGTGTTTAGCTACGCGGAGTGGTACATGGATGATTTAGGTGTGAAAATTAGATGGAATGAATATTTCGGATATGAAAATGCTTTGTCTTTGAAACTGCAACTGGAAATTGCTCATGTCCAAGATCATACAAGTATTATGTGGTCTTGACCTCTGATTCATAGTTTTGACCTCATTTGTATGGTCTTAGATGTGTGCATAGTTGGACTATAACTTTTATGTGGTTGTGAGTGACTTTGATGACTTCCACTCCAGAACCTTAGGTGTTGCATATTTACAAAACCATGTAAATGATGTGATCCAAACTTAAACCCTAACCATAGGTGGGAGACCCTATAAAAAAGGTTAGTGTTTGGATTGAAGTGCAAAACTTGCACCAACACTAATATGAAGAGGCCTCAAACCACATGTAGTTCTCCACCTAGCATGTGCTATCTATATGGATGCAACTAGTTTGGCAACTTGATCATTTGACAATGTTGGGGGTGAATTTGGCCTCATGAAGACATGGGTCTTTGCTCTTTGGATGCTTGATAATGGAGGAAGCTAGACTCTTTTAACATGGTCAAGTAATTCAAACCGATTGTAGTGGATGCTCTAATTGATGTGCAACTACTTTAAGAATAATTAGGAGAGCCTTGGGAAAAGAGTTAAATCATCAAGTTAAATCCAATATTAAACTTGCCTTCACGAGAAAAAGTGGTTACTATAGTACCTTGCTAATAATAACTATCACTTACACCAAAAAAGGTGCAATGATTATGTCAATAACCAAATATGAGGTGTAATCCTTATTGACATGAAGATCACAATATACTTAACTATCACAGAGATAAATATAATGTCCGTTCTTCATGTGAGTGTCATTGAAAATATTGAATTGTTTCAAAAATAAAAATACATTGAATCATCAAATTAAAGTAGGTAATCATGATTAATTGTCCAAAGGGACACATCTAATGTTTTTTCTAAAGCTCCTCCAATATAACCAACATGACCAAGGAGGTCAATCTTACATACAAATGATTCACTTAAGGCCACTAGCAATATAATTTTATCGTGTTATTGAAATATATACAAACCTCGTCCACTATTTTGCATCAATGCACACTGACAATTACAAAATAAGCTTACATGGTACGAGTGTGTTCTAGAGTGCTTTATTTCATGCAAGAACTTGATAAAATCCTTACAACTCCCATTTTTAGTGTAACCAGAAATCATGACATTCTATGAAACTTTATTTCTTTAAGGAATTTCATCAAGCATTTTCTATACATCTTATAAACTCTTGCATTTGGCATACATCTACATAGGGAATTCCCCACAAGGAAATCTAACACAACCCACATTTTATTACTTGAGCATGAACCTCTTTGCCATTGTGCAAAGTTTTTAAGTCAACACATGACTGAAAGGGCATCGCAAAAAAATAGATCTAACAAAATCCACTTTCCATAATTCTTTGATGAATGTCCATGTCTTAATTGAAGGCTCCCACTATGAAAAAGGTTGGGAGGATGATCAATAAGGTTGTATGGATAGCCTTTACACTAAACAATCTCTTTTGATTGAAGTTTCCAAGCTGTTTTTAACACCTATTAAGTGTAGATCCTGTAGTCATTGTAGTCCATCATGCCACATCTGCCGAGGCATTTTTCCTAGTAGACCACGTGCCTTATGTATGCATCCAAATTTACATATCATATACCAAGCCACTTATAACTAAAACAAACTAATAGAACTATGCTTTTCTTTATGATGTGATGGATGACTATACCTTGCTCGAAAACACCCATTTTGACATGGTTGGGGTGTACGAGCACATGTCTGCATAAAAGAAAAAAATCACTTTTCAACATGTTTGGACATGTGTCAATACCGTATTTTCAAACTTCCATGTTGACACATATGGGGGGATGCTGACATTGGTTTGAAGGGGTTGTATGGAAGTCATGTTCAATTTGAACAAGCACACTCTTCTCATGGCCTCCACCTTAGCTGCCTAGTGTACAAGGTGGAATGAGAAAACATAGGCATCATAAATTGAAATGTATGATTCTATTCCAAACCAAAGCTTCCTTGAAGGCTACCATGGCAACCACCTCCTCTAGCCTCCTTAAATGATGTGTTGATTCTCCTATTTATCTCACTTACTCTTAGCAACTTGGCAATGCATTTCACCACTCCTAACAACCACTATCAAGCATAATAATACTCTAAGGCCTCTTTTGACTTTGCTCAGGGAGGAGAAAAATGTGTACACTGTCATCAAATTTGAACACATATATCAGTGGTTTTACGATGATATTTTTTTTAGGGATCAGAATTGCGGTGTGGGGCGAGGCGATTCGCGGGGCATATGACGATTTTCTGGGCAAAGCCTTCCATACGTAATTTAGCCTATCGACTAATAATTAGCTGATAGGCTATTATAGCGGAGAAAACACTATCTCTAAAAAGAGGCCTCACGTCAGAATAAAAACATCTCACACAGAATCATGTCGTGTTAGAAATATTTTGCAGGAATGCTATTTTATCATGCTGAATTAAAATGCATTGCTTTGTAGTGAAAATGGTGATCCTATGGACATGTTTCTACTCAGTAAAAACAATGGTTTTTAATTATTCACACCTCGCTCACGTATAATGTGGACTTTGGGTTCCCATTCATTTATTTACTTTTGAAATTAGTGAAGGTGGGACCGGTTGGCCCTTCTGGTGTCACTCAGATTTCACCCCGAAATCTGTGACTACCCAATTTGAAAAAATTTCGTACTTTTAAAATAGTGGGTCATTTGTTGTTTTTATTGCCTGAAAGTTCCTGTATTGCGTCAAGATAATCCTAAAGAGCCATATTAGCCCTTTTCGCCAAATACCCAGATGCCCAAAATTGTTTTATTCTGTCGTCGGGATTTGTCTGCGGGAAATTTGTATTTAATTATTTTGAGCCCCGTATGAGGCTATTTGCGCTCCGTTTTAACTCCGTTATAAGCGAATATGTTATTATTCCTGTATACCAGAAGGATTTTAACTTATTTTAAGTTTTGAGCTTTATTTGTAACTTTTGGCAATTTTTCGTGTTTTTGTGGTGTCCCGTTTTGTTTTCTGTGAAATTTCTCTGGAACAACTCCTTCGCCGGGTAAGCCCGATTTTTGGCCTGGAGCAGCTGGAAAACATACACGCACATTTTGCCCGGAGGAAGTCATCATCGGAGGTCTGGATCACTGGGAAAAAGCGAAGTCGTGCACAGGAAAGCCCCTGCGGGGATGGGCGCATTTTTGGAAAACAAAGGATTTGAGCTGCGATGGGAAAAATATAAGCCGCAGGTAGGATGGGAATTGTATACCTACCTTGCAGGGTACTTTTTCCCGTGTTATAAAAGTCACTTAAGCTGCAGTGGGAAAAATAGAGGCTGTAGGCAGGTGGGAATTTATTGCCTACCTTGCAGGGTGAAAATTCCCATGATATAATAAAAGGAAAGTGACTTAAGTGAAATCATGGGATTTTAGTGCCTACCTTGCAGGGTAAAGAATCCCATTGCAAAAGTCAAATCACTTAAGTGGATCATGGGATTGTGGTGCCTACCTTGCAGGGTAAAGAATCCCATTATGGTGAAAATTCTTAAAAATAGAATTACATGTGCAAAAAAGTGCGCCCCCTTTGGTGATGGATAAAAATAATTAAATTGATTATTTTTAATAAATTCTATCCTTGGAAAAAGTGCGCCCAAGCTTGAGGAGGTTGAAAAGTCAAAGGAGGATTAAAATAGAGCAATTAAATTAATTAAATTTAATTTATTTAGTGGCTGCCCCTCTCCTTGGAAAAAGTGCGCCCCATTTGGGCATTATTTAATGATTTTTAAGGCATTAAATCATTGAATTAATTTCTATTTTCAGTGGCTATGGTCAAAGCACACTGTGAGGCTAAAGTTAAGTGCTGTGTGAAGGATTAAATTGGATTAATTTAATTTATTGGATGGCTGTCCTTAAACATGCAATTTTTAAAAGAGAAAAGCATGATTTTTAATTAATTAATTGCCTTTAATTGTTAGGGCAATTATTAATTATAGAATTGTGAAGGTTATATAAGCATGGGCAGCCATATGGATTTATTATTCAACACACAGGTAAAGAATTGCAGCAAGGAGGAAAAGTGCGCCCCCTTTAGAAGAAGGATTTTGCACAGACAAATTGCTAACAAAGGCTAAAAGCTTCCAGATTTGGCGCATGCTTTGGAAAAGGTTCATCTTCGTCTGCACAATTGTTTTCACAGGTGTTAAAGGAGCTCAGGTGTTGATTGAAAGGATTCATGCTCTCTTTATGTGCAAATTAAACACCAATTTTTGGGGCAGCAGGCTTGAAAAGTGCAGATTTTTATAATTTAAATTCACTATTCATGCTCCGGTGGCCATTTTTGTCTGAATAAATTGCAGGAACTCATTACAGGTGCTTTATAAAAGAAAAGGAGTATTTATCAATGTCCAATACATTGCAAATATCCTCCGAATCTGAAGAATTGTCCAGATCTGCACCAGTATTGAAGAAAGCAGGCCAAATTAGAAGAAAAAGAATTATTCAGACAAAGATTGATAAAGCTATGGCGAAAGGAGATGAAAAAGAGAGCACGATGGATTCATGCATTGCTTCTAAACTCACAGACATAGGAGACACGGATCTAGGCCCAGAATCTCTTTCTGATTTGATTGATAGATCCAGAGCTGGAAAGACTTCACTCATGCGTGCGGTCAAAAGTAGCGGAATTATTCGAGCTGCAGCTTTCCCATGTACAGCCCAATTGCCAGAGTTTGTGATGGAGTGTGCTAGATCTTACCATCCTTCATCCAGATCAGTACGTGATGTTGCGGGAAAAACAATAATTCGTTTGGATGCAGAATTCTTCGATTATTGTCTGAAGATTCCAGTGCGAAAGGTGGTGACTTCTATTAGCATTCAGGATGCTGACAGTAGGTGGGAGAAACATAAAGCTGACTGTGTGAGCATCATGAATAGCCGGTTCATGAAGAAGCCTAGATCCCCTTCCAGGTTCCCGAGAACTCTTCCACGATCCAATTTGGTGCAGGAGGCGGATGATATTGTCAAATTGCTATGCAGGTTGAATGGTGAAGCGAATGCCTACACTTTCCGGACATGGATGTATGCTTTCATCAGGACCATTGAAATCAACAAGGTTGATTCTATAATCAGTTGGTCAGAAATTATTAGCAGCAACATCGGTGAGCAACTGCGGAACGTAAAGCGTACCTTCAGCTTCAAGATGACTTCATACTTGGTATATGCTGCAGCTTCACAGGGTGTCTTTTCCAAGCTGGATAGATGTGGTATTCTTTCCAAGGATCCCATTTTCGAGTGCTACCCACAGCTTACTGCACCTGCGTGCGAGAAGGACTTCAAAGTGATCAACGATGGTTTCTTCTACGATTTCATCTGCAGGTTAGACAAAGACTTGAAGACTCACAGAGTAAGCAAGGAAGCATGGGAAGCAGTGTCCAAGATTGGCAGTGTATTCATCCAGTTTGCAGATTTCACATACCTCAGGGTTACGAGCTTTTCAGGTGAACCAACAAAGATGCCAAGGTACCCGAGTGACAGATTGATTGCCATGGAGCTAAGCAGGCAACTTGTGGAGTTACACGACCTTCAGTCGAAGCGGCACAAGTCTACGGGCTACTTCCCACTCACTGTGGGATATTACAGTTGCATCAGCATTCACAGAGCTCGAGGAATGGAAGCACAAATGTTGTCCGAGTATGAGCAAGAGTTCTTCCCTGCACGGCTTAATTTTGATCCATTCGGAATAGCCAAGAAGACAATCTCCCAGGAGTACGCACATGTACCTTCGCTAGAAGATTTCTGGATGAAGTGCAGAAGTGAGTACGAGGTCAGAAAGAAAGATTTCAGCAGGCTGTCGGCAAAGCAAGTATTTGACTTTGGTCTAGCGCGGATACCTGCGGATCTTAAAGATGATGGGAACGTGGTACTGGACACTTACCATCAAATGGGAGGAGATAAAGCTCTACTACAGGATAGCAATGGCGGCTGCAGCACAATAGAAGAAAGATCCGGAGCTGTGTTGGTGAGTACTTCGAGCTGGCTGCTAACGAGGGGATACTGCCTTGATGAAGTATTGATGAATCAAATCACGGGCAACTTCGGCGCAGAAGATTCCCTCAAGCGAAAACATGAAGGAGAGAGCAGCAGAAGGTCCGAGAAGTTGAAAGTACGCAGAAGATCTCAAGAGAAAGAGAAGACCACTTCTACGACCATAGCTTTGACTCCGACTTCTCCAGTACCTAGTGGATCACCAACTATTGCACCACAGCAGCAGGATGTTTCCATGCCTTCATTGAAACCAGCAACGTTCATCTTCTCTCCGCAGCCACTTCGTTCAGCACCCGTTCCAGAGGAGATGTTGAAGCTGCAGATGACGGAGTTCGAAAGAGCTTTGTCCTTGGATGTTTCAGAGGATGGCAGCCATGATACTGTAGCACTTTCTGATGGAGAGGATGCAGAGCAGGAAATAGTAGCGCACTCAGCAACTTCTCATTCTCCGAGAAGTAATTTCTCGGAATGGTTAGCTTTGCAGTTGGTTCCGGAAGCGAGAATAGAGATGAACTTAGAGGAACATGACTTGCAGCTACTTCAGGATCTGAGCAGAAGAGACAGGAGGCCTAAAGTTGCTAAAGCAACTTCTAGGTTGATCATCGAGGATTCGGGAGAGAAGTTTGCTGAGATATCAATCCCGGTGGAAGGAAAGGTAGAAGAGGAACTCACGGCAGAAGATGTGACAGTGACCAAAATACCACTCGGTCAAGCTACCACTGAAGGATTGAAGCAGGACACGCAGACATTGCTGGATACTTTGTTCCTTAGGCTTGACAGTGAAAAGGCGGAGAAAGAAGAGCTACAGAAGCAAATATCTCAATTATGTGAGATCATAGCCAAGGTTGCTAAATCTTCCGTTCAGCCCATTTCAGCGCAGGTGAGTGATCATCTTATGCAGGAAATGGAAGATGCAAGCAATCAAGTAAAGGCTATTGACGAATGGAAGGATCTGATTATTCGTCAAGCTTCTGTGCAACTTGGGGAAGTGCCAGCCCGCCTAAAGGTTATGAACGATGCAGAAAATCAACTAAAGCAACTGATAGAAAGCATAAAAGGAATAAATACAGTTGCAGAGAGTAACCTGAGTGTTTTGGCCGAGATCAACAAGCTGCCGGGAGATGTATTGGTTGCAGAGCAAATTGTGCCGGATGGATCAGTCGAGAAGGGGAAGCAGCTAGAGTTTGCAGTATCTTTCCGTTTGGAGATCTGCAGAGTTTTGCTGAAGAGGATGCAGGCACTTGAGAGCAGAACATCAGATTTGCCGGATAGTGTTATTTCTTTCACTGAGGAAAGAGTGGATGAAGGTATTACTTCATACGTGCGGATTGTTTCTAACGAGGTGCATGATTCCCTGGAGGGTTCTCTTCTGATGGTGCAAAAGAGGATTGATAAAGCCACCAAGCCTTTCACGATGAACTCTATCAGTAGGCTGGTGACACTGCAGGCAGACATTGCGAGATTTGGGCCAAGTTTGGAAGAAGTGGAAGCATGCAGCAAAGTGTTAAATGAAGGATTGCTGCAATTCAGGACAGAAAAGGAAACAGTAGCTAAAACAGATGGAAAGATGCTGAACTATATGTTCGACAAGTATATCAGATATCAGAACAAGAAGAAGATGTAGATGTTACAGCTGGCATGAATTCTTCTATTTCTTTCTTCTTCTATTTTCTATGTTCCCGGATGAAATTGTAAACTTCTAAGTTATTGGTTTTGCAACCATTACTTGAAGTTATGTGGAACCTTTCTATTAGTTAAGTGATACATGTATCACTTAAGAAGAAGTTAGTTGAGGATGATTGCCAAATGTCATCTTTACTTGTTGTTCATACTTTAGTTCAGTTTGAGTCTTCTATTTGTACTTTCCCTCCTACATTCTATAAGTAGGAGAAGAACCTCCGGGTTATTGATCGATCAGAATTTGTAAGAAGCAATCTTGTGTTCTAGACTTTGTGCTGAACCCCTGAGAGCCACTTGTTGCAGAGGAATACAAAGAAGCAGGTTTCCGGAGAACTTTGTGTCACGGTGTATTTTGTTTCTTGCTTCTAAATCTTAGATCTCTTAATAGACTTTGTGTTATTTTAGATCTAGATCTAGAGCTGCCTTTGCTTTATAATTCTGTGTGTTCAAATCTATTTGAGTTTCTTCTATGTGCATGCAATTAGCTCTGCAATCTACTAATTGGGATGCACATCTTCCTCATTTCTTCTCTGTAATTCCTTTACTTCCTTCTTCTGTAATTTTCCTTTCTTAAACAGCTGCTTACTTGCTGCAGAACTTCTTAGTTATGGTTCATGAACTAAGTTGTTAAAGTAAAACCCCTAATAGATAAAAACACATTTATATTGACAAATCTGACACGGGAGCCTCACCGGTTAAATGAGGGAGATTTATCTCATGACTGCCTAGGTTTGATGCTATGCAGAAAATCTAGCCAACAGTTTTTGGCGACTCCGCTGGGGAACAACTATCTTTGCAGATCAAAGCTTTTCTATTGAAGATCAGAGTGTTTTCCATACAAATCTCAACCTGGCTGAACGTCCGTTCACCAGATCCGTGAAGGCGCAAGGAAGGACGGATCATTTCTTCCGACTGCAGGAGCAATTCAATTTCAATCATCCTCCTCAAGTTAGAAGCCGCAGATCTAGTCTTTCACCAGGAAGGAGAGTGCACACCCATCCAGATCCGGATCGTATTCAGCATAATCCGTCGGCTGGAATTATCCAACAAGTCTATCAAGTCTACACAAGGAGGAGACGTGCTCAAGCTAACATGGCGCACCAAATTGTACCTGTTCCATGGGGGGCGGCTTTTGGACCTCTCAACTTGGCTCCACCTATGCACGATCTGCCAAAGGGATCCAGAAAGAATTTTCCGAAATTCTTTGGAGATGGAAAGCAAAACCCGGATGATCATTTGGCAGCCTTCTTCATATCTTGTGGTGTGCTTGCAGTAGAGCATGAAGATGTCTCAGTCAGGCTATTCATTGAGACCTTACATGACTTGGCTGGAGAATGGTTCTATCGGCTGGCTCCTGGCACCATAACCAGTTGGGCGACTATGCGTGAACAATTTATCAAAAGATTCAAGCCTGCAGAGGACACGAGCACGATGATCACCCAACTGACGCAGTTGAAGAAAGAGCCAAACGAGAACATGCGGGACTTTATTGCAAAGTTCCAAAGGATTTTGTATAAAATCCCCACTTCTGCTGCATTGAGCGACGAAAATCAAAAGACGTTTTTTATAAACGCTCTATTGCCTGAAGTTGGATATCAGCTAAGACGGGCAAGACCTGCAAGTTTGCTGGATGCACAAAATGCTGCCGTGGAGGTTGAGGACGACTTGATCATGGCTGGAAAACTCAAACAACTATCTCACAAAGGTGATGGGGCTTCTTCTAGTACATCTGATCCTTTGTTGCAGAGATTGGCTAATGACATGCTGCAGATCAAGAAGCAGATCTCTCAAACGGGGAATGCACCCCCCTCAAGAATAACTCCTATCCGGACCTTCAATGGTCAAAATCAAAATCAAAATCGAAACAGACTTGCTGCTGCACCACAGCGTTTGGCAATAGAAGCTGCTCCAAGGAATAACTTGGAAACTAATGAAGAGGATCTCGACATTGATGAATCATTTGATGATGAAGACTTTATAGATCCCGCTGGCGACTCCAATATTGGTTACCTGGACTACGAATCTGATGAGGGCTATTATGAATCTTTTGAAGATTCTGATGGTCACACTTTTGCGGTGTTTACAAGGTCTCAGACACGCCAAAATGCCGAAGCATCCACAAGCGGCCGGAAAGAGAGAGAAGATCCTGGCCCGGATGTTACTATCTTGAAAAGAGGTAGCATTCTTCCTTCTTCATTAGCGCCCAAGGAGAAATATTCAAATTCTTTCAATCCGCAGCAAAGAACCAATGCACATCCTGCTGAAGCAAGTCAAGCTTTTGACATAATTGATCACATCAAGAGAAATAAGGTCCAGATGTCAGAAGCTGAGTATTTGAGGGCATTTCCTGATCAGTTGAATAGACTGGTCAAATATGTGCAAAGTAATGGTCCTAGCCCAACGAACAATAATCCACGGGGTATCTTGTCAAGTCCAAAGATTACTCCACCTTCAAATAATGCTGCTGCAAGTTCTTCTTCTTCCACCCCTTCTCCTGCTACATCGGAAAGGATTGAGCCATTCTATGTGTCTTTGCTCATCAACGGACATAAGCTAAGCAATTGCATCCTGGATTCTGGCGCTTCCGACAATGTCATGCCTGCCAAAGTTGCTGATGCCTTGGGTCTTACATTGACAAAAACCATTGGAAGATGTTATTCCATGGAAAGGCAAGTCCCTCTTGTGGGGCAAATCAAAGATGCGCAGGCAGTACTTGCTTCCTTCCCAGACAAAAGACTGAAAATGACTATCCTTGTAGCAGACATTCCAGTCTCCTATGGCATGCTATTGAGTAGAAATTTTTGCAGGGAGCTGGGTGGAGAAGTGAAGATGGATTGGTCTTGTGCGCACATACCAATCAAAGGAGTAAATCAGAAGCTGGAACCTGAGAAGAAATCCAAGTACACAGTATCAAAATCTGAGGATCCTAGATCTCAGATCTTGTTTCAGGAATCGGATCACGGAGTCTATTACCTAGAAATGGATAAAGAAGAAATTCAACCGGTGATTCGAGAATCACATCAAATTGATAACAAGATTTGGACTCTGGAATTTGATGGTAGCTGCTGTTCATTTGGATCTGGTGCAGGTGTTGTTCTTATCTCTCCTGAAGGGAAGGTGCATGCGCACTCTTTCAAATTGATGTTCGAAAATACTAACAATACGGCTGAGTATGAAGCATTGTTGTTAGGCATGGAGCAGGCGAGAACAATGGGAATCAAATTATTACACGCAAGAGGAGATGCTGAGCTGATTGTAAAGCAGATAAGGGGCCTCTACCAAGTCAAAAAAGACAAACTGCGGCACTATAGAGATCGGGTCTACTCTGCCATCCTGGATTTTTCAGCTTTCTCGATATCTTATATTCCGAGAGAACAAAATTCAAGAGCTGATTCGCTTGCGGTTACTGCAGCCTTGTTGAATCCGGATCAGCCCCCTGCATTCTTTAGACAGGGAGATTACAAGGTGGAAATGGTTTTTCGCCCAAAGGTTCCTGACAACGTCCAGCAATGGCAGGTTTTCAACGATGATACACAGATTGCTGCATTTCTCCAACAGAAAGATAACTTTGAAGAAATCTACTATGAGGGAAGCAATTCACCTCCTAGGCAGACCACTGTCGGGGAAATGGATGCTGACGTCTCAGGAGGTCAGGAGATTAATTATTCCAACTAAAGGGAAATAAAATTCCCAAAGGCTTGGTATCTCTTGAAGAAATGTTTGATAAGCATGATCAGATGCTTAAGAAAAATGAAGAAAATGAGGAAGGCTCTTCCTCCGACACACAATTACTGAATTTGGGAGCTAGCAATGATCCCAAATTAGTAAATCTGGGTAAGTGTTGTTCGGAAGCTGAAAAGGAAGCTTTTACTAAGCTTCTTAAGAAATACATGGATGTTTTTGCCTGGTCCTATCAGGATCTAAAAACATATCAGCCTGCGGAAGTTCAACATTACATCCCACTTAAATCTGAACAAAAGCCTTTTAAGCAGAAGCTGCGGCGGCACAATCCTACCATTTCAGGAACCATCTTTGCAGAAATCCAGAAGTTGTTAGATGCAAAGATTATCTATCCCATACACCATTCAGAGTGGTTGGCCAACATAGTCCCTGTAAGAAAGAAAAGCGGCGAGATTAGGCTGTGCGTGGATTTCCGCAACCTTAATCAAGCTTCATTGAAGGATAACTACCCTATCCCCATCATGGATCACACTCTGCAGGTGGTCACTGGATCTGAGATGCTTTCCATGCTTGATGGCTTCTCAGGATACAATCAAGTCAAGGTGGCTGAGGAAGATCAATACAAAATGGCGTTCATCACACCTTGGGGAACCTTCGCATATCAGAAGATGCCGTTCGGCCTGATCAATGCTGGTGCTACATTTCAAAGAGCTATGGATCTAGCCTTTGCTCATCTCAAAGATATAAGCATAGTTGTGTACCTGGATGATTTGACAGTCTTTTCCAAAGATAGAAGCACACATATTTCAAACTTAGAAGAGGTCTTCATACAATGCCGCAAGCATGGTATTTCTTTGAATCCTAAGAAATCTATCTTTGCTGTAACTGAAGGAAAGCTGCTTGGGCACATTGTTTCCAAAGAAGGAACAAAGATAGATCCAGAGCGTGTCAAATCCATTCAGACATTACCTTTGCCCACATCCAAAAAAGGAGTTCACTCTTTCTTCGGAAAAGTGAATTTTCTCAGGAGATTCATTCCTGACTTTGCTGAGCTAACCCGTCATATTTCGAATATGATGAAAAAGACACAAGATTTTAAGTGGAGCAGCGAAGGGAAGGAAGCTTTCGAGAAAATCAAAGAGGCCCTGTCGAAAGCACCAGTCTTGGTCTCACCTAACTTCAGTAAAGAATTTATTCTTTATTGTTATTCTTCCGAACATACTATGTCAGCAATATTGATGCAGAAAAATCAAGAGGATGCAGAGACTCCTATTGCTTTCATGAGCACGCCGCTCAAAGCCTATGAGTTGAAATACACTCCAATGGAAAAGCACCGCATATGCGGTGGTGAAGGCGTGCAAAGCATTCAGGTACTATATTCTTTCCTCACATACTGTGGTTTTGGTCCCAGATACTGCAGTTAAATCTATCCTTACTCAGCAAGAGTTAGGATTGTTGAGAGGCACAAGGGTGACGAAAGTTCAAGAATTGACCTGGATATTAAACCAACAAAGCTGGTTCGAGGAAGAGGTCTATGTGAACTAATGACAGAGATGAAATCATCAGTACCTGAAGAGCAGATCAGGATGGAATAGATGAAGATTTACCTGCAATTAATGTTTATATAGATCTGGTAGAGGAATGGTACAGTAACATTGCTTACTTTCTAACGTATGGAGAATGCCCAGATCGACTTTCCAAAAAGAAAAACGAACTATTAATTGAAGTCAAAAGATTTTGTGCTTTGGGATAATGGTTTGTACAAAAGGGGAATTGATGGTGTATTTCTCAGATGCGTGGATAAAGCTCAACAGGATCAACTACTACAACATTTCATAATGACTGGCTTGCGGTGGGTCATTTCTCCAGCCCGAGTCACTGCACACAAGATCCTTAGAGCAGTATTACTGGCCAACCCTTTTTCAAGATACTGCAAATGGGTAGCTAAGTGTCAAGCATGCCACATTTTGTTGGGCGTGTGAAATTGCCTGCATTACCCCTAAAACCCATTGTGATTGAAGAACCTTTCCAACAGTGGGGTATGGATTTTATGGAATGATTAACCCGGCTTCCAGCGCCGTCCATCATTACATTCTAACAGCTACTGATTATTTTAGGAAGTGGGTAGAAGCTATTCCTGTGAAGAATGCCACTTCCGCTGAAGTGGGTGCAATTTTATAAAAGAAAATATTATTGTCAGGTTTGGCGTACCCAGCAAAATTGTAGCAGACAACGCTCCGAATCTTTCTTCTGAGGAGTTGGTGGAATTCTGCTACACGTATGGGATTCAACTTGTTCATTCCTCAAACTACTATCCACAAGGGAATGGTCAAGCTGAATCGAGTAATAAAACTTGGTAACTATCGTGCGCAAGCTTGTAACAGAAAATCAAAGGACTTGGCATAAAAGTTTGTTTGATGCATTATGGGCCGATAGGATCACACCAAAGAGGGCGATAGGGCATGTCCTCCATTTCAGCTGCTATATGGAAGAGACCAAGCTGGCCTCTACCTTGGAATTGCCTGCCTAACGACGTTCTAAGCCCGGAAGATTCCACCGTTCACGGATTGCCCTATTGATAAAAGAATCATGTACCTGACTGAATTGAGGGAAGTACAACTCAAGTTGCAGATAGGTTGACGAGCCAGAGGAAGGTGAAAGTCACTTCGACAAAATGCCAGGTAAAGAAAGTTGAAGTTAATGCTTGGGTCCCTCTATGGGACAAAAGAAGAGAACAAAAGGTTGCATGGAAAGTGCGATTCACTAGGGAAAGGGCTTTTTGTAATCAAAAGCTCGCCGTAGTAGATAGCTTCATTCTTGCTCCTCAGATGGATGTAATTGCCGTTTGCCTTTCATGGGCACACTTGAAACTGTCCGCACATGAGAACAGGGTAAACTGTATTACATAAATAAAACCTTTGTTGTGGGTTTTTCCTTTCTTGTTTTGTCTTGTTTTTGTGGTTTAGGTTGTGTGTGTGTTTGTCTGCCTGACCCCCGTGCCCAAACGAAAGATCTAAACCAGAGATGCTGGGATCCTTCATCTTTTCCCCTTTTCCATCCATTCCTGTCAGTAAGAAAAAGATGTCCACAGACTGATCCAACTGGTGTCACTCAGATTTCCCCCGAAATCTGTGACTACCCAATTGAAAAAATTTCCGTACTTTTAAAAATAGTGGGTCTTTGTTGTTTTTAATTGCCTGAAAGTTCCTGTTATTGCGTCCAATATAATCCTAAAGAGCCATAATTAGCCCTTTTCGCAAATACCCAGATGCCCAAAATTGTTTTAATATTCTGTCGTCGGGATTTGTCTGGCGGAAATTTGTATTTAATTATTTTGAGGCCCCGTATGAGGCTATTTGCGCTCCGTTTTAACATCCGTTATAAGCGAATATGTTATTATTGCCTGTAATACCAGAAGGAATTTAACTTATTTTAAGTTTTGAGCTTATTTGTAACTTTTGGCAAATTTTTCGTGTTTTTGTGGTGTCCCGTTTTGTTTTCTGTGAAATTCTCTGGAACAACTCCTTCGCCGGGTAAGCCCGATTTTTGGCCTGGAGCACTGGAAAACATACACGCACATTTTGCCCGGAGTAAGTCATCATCGGAGGTCTGGATCACTGGGAAAAAGCGAAGTCGTGCACAGGGAAAGCCCCCTGCGGGGATGGGCGCATTTTGGAAAACAAATGATTTGATGCTGCGATGGGAAAAATATAAGCCGCAGTAGGATGGGAATTGTATACCTGCCTTGCAGGGTACTTTTTCCCGTGTTATAAAAAGTCACTTAAAAGCTGCAGTGGGGAAAAATAGGAGCTGTAGGCAGGTGGAATTTATTGCCTACTTGCAGGGTGAAAATTCCCATGATATAATAAAAGGAAAGTGACCTTAAGTGAAATCATTGGATTTTAAGTGCCTACCTTGCAGGGTAAAGAATCCCATTGCAAAAGTCAAATCACTTAAGTGGATCATGGGATTGTGGTGCCTACCTTGCAGGGTAAAAGAATCCCATTAATGGTGAAAATTCTTAAAAATAGGAATTACATGTGCAAAAAAGTGTGCCCCCTTTGTGATGGATAAAAATAATTAAATTGATTATTTTTAGATAAATTCTATCCTTGGAAAAAGTGCGCCCAAGCTTGAGAGGGTTGAAAAGTCAAAGAGGATTAAAATAGAGCAATTAAATTAATTAAATTTAATTTATTTAGTGGCTGCCCTCTCCTTGGAAAAATTGCGCCCCATTTGGGCTTATTTATGATTTTTAGGCATTAAATCATTGAATAATTTCTATTTTCATGGCTATGGTCAAGCACACTGTAAGGCTAAGGTTAAGTGCTGTGTGTGAAGGATTAAATTGATTAATTTAATTTAATTGGATGGCTGTCCTTAAACATCAATTTTTAAAAGAGAAAAACTGATTTTTAATTAATTAATTGCCTTAATTGTTAGGCGGCAATTATTAATTATAGAATTGTGAGGGTAGGTTATATAGCATGGGCAGCCATATGGATTTTATTTTCAATCACACAGAGGTAAAGATTGCAGCAAGGAGAAAGTGCGCCCACCTTTAGAAGAAGGAATTTTTGCACATACAAAGTGCTAACAAATGCTAAAAGCTTCCAATTTGGCGCATGCTTTGGAAAAGGTTATCTTCGTCTGCACAATTGTTTTCACAGGTGTGTAAAGGATCTCCAGTGTTGATTGAAAAGGATTCATGCTCCTTCTCTTTATGGCAAATTACACAACCAATTTTTGGGGCAGCAAGGCTTGAAATTGCAGAGTTGTTTTATAATTTAATTCACTATTTCATGCTCCGTGGCCATTTTTGTCTGAATAAATGCAGGAACTCAATTCCATGGTGCTTTATACAAGAAAGTAGTATGTATCAATGTCCAATACTTGTCAAATATCCCGAATCTGAAGAATTGCCAGATCTCACCAGTATTGAAGAAGCAGGCCAAATGAAGAAAAAGAATTAGTCAGACAAAGATTGATAAGCTATGGCGAAAGGGATATTGAAAAAATAGCACGATGGATTTCATGCATTGTCTTCTAAACTCACAGACATAGGAGACACGGTCTAGGCCCAGAATCTCTTTCTGATTTGATTGAAGATCCGAGCTGGAAAGACGTCCACTCATGCTGCGGTCAAAAGTAGCGGAATTATTCTAGCTGCAGCTTTCCCATGTACAGCCCAAGTGTCAGAGTGTTTTTGATTGAGTGTGCCTAGATCTTACCATCCCTTCATCCCATCCGTACGTGATGTTTGGGCGGGAAAAACATAATTCGTTTGGATGCGAATTCTCGATTATTGTCTAAGATTCCAGGCGAAAAGTGGTGACTGCTATTAGTATTCAGTATGCTGACAGTAGGTGGGGAAAACATAAAGCTGATCTGTGTGAGCATCATGATCGCCAAGCCGGTTTCACATGAAGAGCCTAGATCCCCTTCCAGGTTCCCGAGAACTCTTCACGATCCAAGTTTGGTTGCAGGAGGCGATGTATTGTCAAATTGCTATAGGTTGAATGGTGAAGCGAATGCCTACACTTTCCACACTTTCCGGACATGGATGTATGCTTTCATATCAGGAACCATGAAATCAACAAGGTTGATTCATAATCAGATTGGTCGAAATTTATTCGCATCACATCTGTGAGCAGCTGCGGAACGTAAAGGTACTTCACAGCTTCAAGAGACTTCATACTTGTTATATGCTGTCAATCTTCAACAATTTTTCTTTTCCAAGCTGATAGATGTTGGTATTCTTTCCAGGATCCCATTTTCCGAGTGCTATACCACAGCTTACTCTGCACCTGCTTCGAGAAGGACTTCAAAGTGATCACGATGGTTTCTTTCTTCTACGATTTCATCTGCAGTTTAGACAAAGGACTTGAAGACTCACAGAGTAAGCAAGGAAGCATGGGAAGCAGTGTCCAAGATTGGCAGTGTATTCAATCCAGTTTGCTGATTTCACATCCTCAGGGGTTACGAGCTTTTCAGGTGAACCACGAAGGCCAAGTTACCTCAAGTGACAGATTGATTGCCATGGACACTACGCAGGCAACTTGTGGAGTTCAGTCGCCTTCATTCTAAGCGGCACAAGTCTACGTGCTACTTTCCCCCTCACTGTGGGATATTACAGTTGCAATCAGCATTCACGAGCTCGAGGAATGGAAGCACAAATGTGTGTCCGAGTATGAAGCACGAGTGCTTCCCTGACGGCTTAATTTTTGTCCATTCGGAATAGGCCAGGAAGAAACAATCTCCCAGGAGTACGCAACATTACCTTACCAGCTAGAAGATTTTCCCTGGAGGAAGTGCAGAAGTTTTACGAGTCAGAAAGAAGATTTCAGCAGGCTGTCGGCAAGCAAGTAATTTGACTTTGGTCTAGCCGCGGATACCGTCGGATCTTAAAGATGATGAGTAACGTGGTAAACGTGTACACTTACCATCAATGGGAGGAGAATAAAGCTCTACTACGGATAGAATGGCGGCTGCGCACAAAGAGAAGAAAGATCGACTTTGTGTGGTGATTACTTCTTCGAGCTGGCTGTAACGAGGGGAACTGCCTTGATGAGTATTGATGAATCAAATCAAATCACGGGCACTTCGCGCAGAAGATTCCCTCAAGCGAAAACATGAAGGAGAGAGCAGCATAAGGTCCCTAGAAGTTGAAAGTACGCAGAAGATCTCAGAGAAAAGAGAAGACCACTCTACGACCATAGCTTTGACTCCACTTCTCCAGTCCTAGTGGATCACCAACTATTGCAAACCAGCAGCAGCAGATTTCCATGCCTTTCATTGAAACCAGCAACCGTTCATCTTCTCCTCCGCAGCCACTTCGTTTCAAGCACCCTTTCCAAGAGGAGATTGTTAGCTGCAGATGACGAGTTCGAAAGAGCTTTTGTCCTTGGAATGTTTCAGGGATGGCAGCCATGCTAGACTGTAAGCACTTTCTGATGGAGAGGATGAGAGCAGGAATAGTAGCACTCAGCAACTTCCTTCTCCGAGAAGTATTTCTCGAATGTTAGCTTGCAGAGAGCCCTGAAGATGGTCCTTCAGTCAGGCTATTCTAACCCTTACATGACTTGGCTGAGAATGGTTCTACTATCGGCTGGCGCCTGGCACCATAAGGACCAGTTTGGGCGAACCTATGCGTGAACAATTTTCAAAAGATTCAAGCCTGCAGAGGACAAACGAGCACGATGATCACCAACTGCCGCAGTTTGAAGAAAGAGCACACAGAACATGCGGGACTTTATTTGCAAAGTTCAAAGATTTTGTTATAAAATTCCCAATGTCTTCCTTGGCTGCACATTGAGCACGAAAAATCAAAAAGACGGTTTTTTATAAACGCTGTATTTCCTGAAGTTGGATATCAGCTCAGAAGGGCAAGACCTGTAACTTTGCTGATCACAAAATGCTGCCGTGAGGTTTGAAGACCCGACTTATTAATGGCTGGAAAACTCAACACTATCTCACAAAGGTGATTGGGCTTCTTCTAGTACTCTATCTTGTTTGCATTAAATGGGCTAATGACCTTCTGGCAGATCAGAAGCACGATCTCTCAAACGGAATGCACCCCCCTCAGAATAACTCCTACCGGAACCTTCCACTGTCAACATCAAAATCGAAAATCGAAAAACAACTTGCTGTCTTCACCACATCGTTTGGCAATACAGCTGCGTCCACGTAATAACTTGGAACTAATGACGAGGATCTCGACATTGATGAATATTGTGATGAAGACTTTATTTAATCCATCCCGCGGCGACCCAATTTGGTTACCTTGGACTAACGAATCTGTGAGGGCTTATTATGAATCTTTTGAAGATTCTGATTGTCACACTTTTGCGTGTTTACAAGGTCACAGACACCAAAATGCCGAAGCATCCCAAGCGGCCGGAAAGAAGGAAGATCCTGGCCCGGATGTACTTCTATCTTGAAAGAGGAGCATTCTTCCTTCTTCTTTAGCGCCCAAGGAGAAATAGTCAAATTCTTTCACTTCGCAGCAAGAAGCCACCACCTCCTGCTTAAGCAATCAAGCTTTTGACATAATTAATCACCTCAAGAGAAATAAGGTCCAACTGTCAGAGCTGAGTAGTTGCGGGCGTTTTCCTATCATTGATAGACTGGTCATATTTGCAAGTAATGGTCCTAGCCCCAACGAACATAATCCACGGGTAATCTATCTTGTCAAGTCCAAGATTACTCCACCTTCCAATATGCTGCTGCATAGTTCTCTTCTTCCACCCCTTCTCCTGCTACACTCGGAAAAGGATTGAGCCATTCTATGTGTCTTTCTCATCAACGGACATAACTAAGCAATTGCATCCTGGATTCTGGCGCTTTCCGACAATGTCATGCCTGCAAAAGTTGCTGATGCCTTTTGCCCTTACATTGACAAACCATTGAAGATGTATTCCAGGAAACAAGTCCTCCTTGTGGGGCAAATCAAGATGCACCGCATAACTTGCTTCTCCCAGACAAAAGACTGAAAATGACTATCCTTGTAGCAGACATTCCAGCTCCTACGTCATGCATTGATAGACTTTTTGCAGGAGCTGGTGGAGAAGTGAAGAGTGGGTTGTTCTTGTGCGCACTACCATCAGGATAAATCCGAGCTGGAACCTAGAAGAATCCAAGTACACAGTATCAAATCTGAGATCCTAGATCTCAGATCTTGTTTTTCATGGAGGAATCGATCACGAGTCTATTACCTAGAAATTGATAAAGAAGAAATTCAACCGTGATTCGAGATCACATCATTGGTAACAAATTGGACTCGGAATTTGATGGAGCGTGCGTTCATTTGGTCCGGTGCAGGTTTGCTCTTATCTCTCCGGAATGGAAGGTGCATGCGCACGGGCCGTCCATTGATGTTCGAAAATACTAACATAAACGGTGAGTATGAAGCATTGTGTGTTATGTCCTTGAGCAGGCAATACAATGGAATCAAATTATTACATCGCACGAGGAGATGCTGCCTTGATTGTAAGCAATAAGGGGCCTCTACCCAGCTCAAAAAGAGCAAGTGCGGCACTACAGAGATCGTGTCTACTCTGCTACATCCGTGGATTTTTTCGCTTTCTCGATATCTTTCTTCGAGAGAACACAAAATCAAGAGCTGATTCGCTTTTGCAGTTACTGCCCTTGTGAATCGCGGAGCGCCCCCCTGCATTCTTTAACAGGAGATTACAAGGTGGAATGGTTTTCCGCCCCAAAGGTTCCCTGCCCCACGTCCACAATGCAGTTTTCACGATGATACACAGATGCTGCATTCTCCAACAGCAAGATAAATTTGAAGAATCTACTATAGGGAGCAATTCACTCCTAGGCATGACCACTGTCGGGAAAATGGATGCTGACGTCCCAGGAGTCGGAGATTTCCAACTAAAGGGAAATAAATTCCAAAGGCTTGTATCCCTTGAAGAATGTTTGATAGCATGATCAGATTCTTAAGAAAAAAGAAGAAAGAGGAGGCTCTTCCTCCACACCCAAGTACTAAATTTTGGGAGCCAGCCATGATCCAATTGGTAAATCTGGGTAAGCGTTGTTCGGAAGCTGAAAAGGGAAGCTTTCACTAAGCTTCTTAAGAAATATAATATGGATGTTTTTGCCTGTCTTATCCGGAATCTAAAACATATCAGGCCTGCGTAAGTTCACACTACATCCCACTTTAATCATGAACAAAGCCTTTCAAGCAGAAGCTGCGGCTGCACAATCTACCATTATCAGGACCATCTTTGCATAAAGAAATCCAGAAGTTGTTAGATGCAAAGATTATCTATCCCATACACCATCGGAGTGGTTGGCCAACTAGTTCCTGTTAGAAAGAAAAGTGGTGAGATTAGTTGTGCGTGGGGATTGTCCTTCCGCAACCTTATCAATCTTCATTGACGGATACGACCCTATCCCATCATGGATCACACTCTGCAGGTGTTCACTGGATCTGCGATGCTTTCCATGATGCTTGATGGCTTCTCAGGATACATCAAGTCAAGTGGCGAGGAAGACAATCCAAAACCGCGTTTCATCACACCTTGGGAACCTTCCGCATATCCGAGATGCCGTTCGGACTGATCAATGCTGGTGCTACATTCAAAGAGCTATGGATCTAGCTTTGCTCCTCTCAAAGATATAGAGCATTTGGTGTACCTGGTGATTTGACGTCTTCTCTAAAGATGAAGCAACACATTTCAAATTTAGAAGAGTCTTCATACAATGCCGCAAGCATGGTATTTCTTTGAATCCTAAGAAATCTATCTTTGCTTGTAACTGAAAGGAAAGCTGCTTGGGCACATTGTTTCCAAAGAAGGAACAAAGATAGATACAGAGCGTGTCAAATCCATTCAGACTATTACCTTTGCCCACATCCAAAAAGGAGTTCACTCTTTCTTAGGAAAAGTGAATTTTCTCAGGAGATTCATTCCTGCACTTTGCGTGAGCTAACCCGTCCCTATTCCGGGACATATGATGACAAGGCACCAAGATTTTATAAGGTGGGAGTCAGCGAAGGGAAGGAAGGCTTCGAGAAAATCAAAGAGGCCCTGTCGGCAAAGCACCCAGTCCTTGGTCTCAACATGACTTCAGTAAAGACTTATTCTTATTGTTATTCTTTTTCCTGACACATACTATGTCAGGCAATATTGATTGCAGAAAAATCATGAGGGACGCAGAAACTCCTATTGCTTTCATGGGAGCAATTGCCCACTCAAAGCCGATAGTTTGAAACTACACTCCAATGGAAAAACACGCATATGCGGTGGATGAAGGCGTGCAAAGCATTCAGGTACTATATTCTTTCCGTCACATACTGTTGGTTTTGGTACCCAGATACCTGCAGTTAAATCTATCTTACTCAGCAAGAGTTAGGATGTTGAGAGGCTACCGGGTGACGAAAGTTCAAGATATGACCTGGATTATAAACCAACAAAGCTGGTTCGAGGAAGAGGTCTGTGTGAACTAATGACAGAGATGAAATCATCAGTACCTGAAGCAGATCAGGATGGAATAGATGAAGATTTACCTGCAGTACTGTTTATAGATCTGGTAGAGGAATGGTACAGTAACATTGCTTACTTTCTAACGTATGGAGAATGCCCAGATCGACTTTCCAGAAAGAAAAACGAACTATTAAATTGAAGTCAAAAGATTTTGTGCTTTGGGATAATGGTTTGTACAAAAGGGAATTGATGGTGTATTTCTCAGATGCGTGGATAAAGCTCAACAGGATCAACTACTTACCAACATTTCATGACATGGCTTGCGGTGGTCATTTCTCAGCCCGAGTCACTGCACACAAGATCCTTAGAGCAAGAGTATTACTGGCCCACCTTTTTCAAGATACTGCAGAATGGGTAGCTAAGTGTCAAGCATGCCAAATTTTGTTGGGCGTGTGAAATTGCCTGCATTACCCCTAAACCCATTGTGATTGAAGAACCTTTCCAACAGTGGGGTATGGATTTTATTGGAATGATTAACCCGGCTTCCAGCGCCGCGTCATCCTTACATTCTAACCAGCTACCTGATTATTTTAGTAGTGGGTAGAAGCTATTCCTGTGAAGAATGCCACTTCCGCTGAAGTGTGCAATTTTATACCCCAAAGAAAATTATTGTCAGGTTTGGCGTACCCAGCATAATTTGTAGCCGACAACGCTCCGAATCTTTCTTCTGAGGAGTTGGTGGATTCTGCTACCACGTATGGGATTCAACTTGTTCATTCCCTCAAACTACTATCCACAAGGGAATGGTCAAGCTGAATCTAGTAATAAGAACTTGGTAACTATCGTGCGCAGCTTGTAAACAGAAAATCAAAGGACTTGGCATAAAAGTGTTTGATGCATTATGGGCCGATAGGATCACACCAAAGAGGGGCGATAGGCATGTCTCCATTTCAGCTGCTATATGGAAGAGACCAGAGCTGCCTCTCAACCTTGGAATTGCCTGCCCTACGACTTTCTAAGCCCTGGAAGATTCCACGTTCACGGATGCTATTGATAAAAGAATCATGTACCTGACTGAATTGAGGGAAGTACAAACTCAAGTGCAGATAGGTTGACAGAGCATCAGAGGAAGGTGAAAGTCATCTTCGACAAAATGCCAGGGAAAGAAAGTTTGAAGTTAATGACTGGGTCCTTTCTATGGGACAAAAGAAGAGAAACAAAGGTATGCATGGAAAGTTCGATTTCCCTATGGAAAGGGCCTTTTGTAATCAAAAAGATCGCCGGAGTAGATAGCTTCACTTCTTGTCATCAGGATGGAGTTGAATTGCCGTTGCCTTTCAATGGGCACACACTTGAACGTTCCGCACATGAGAAGCAGGGTAAACACCTGTATGTAATAAATAAAACCTTTGTTTGTTTTTCCTTGTTTTGTCTTGTTTTGGTGTTGTGTTGTGTTGTGTTTGTCTGCCTGACCCCGTGCCCAAACGACAAGATACGAAACCAGAGATGCTGGGATCTCATCTTTTCCCTTTTCCATTCTGTCAGGAGGAAAAGATGTCCACAGACGGAGCCAACTGGTGTCACTCAGATTTCACCCGAAATCTGTGACTACCCAATTTGAAAAATTTCGTACTTTTAAAATAGTGGGTCATTTGTGTTTTTATTGCCTGAAAGTTCCTGTATTGCGTCAAGATAATCCTAAAGAGCCATATTAGCCCTTTTCGCCAATACCCAGATGCCCAAAATTTTTTATTCTGTCGTCGGATTTGTCTGCGGGAAATTTGTATTTAATTATTTTGAGCCCCGTATGAGGCTATTGCGCTCCGTTTTTAACTCCGTTATAAGCGAATATGTTATTATTCCTGTATACCAGAAGGATTTTAACTTATTTTCACGTTTGAGCTTTATTTGTAACTTTTGGCCATTTTTCGTGTTTTTGTGGTGTCCCGTTTTGTTTTCTGTGAAATTTCTCTGGAACAACTCCTTCGCCGGGTAAGCCCGATTTTTGGCCTGGAGCAGCTGGAAAACATACACGCACATTTTGCCGGGAGGATAGTCATCCATCGGAGGTCTGGATCACTGGGAAAAAGCGAAGTCGTGCACAGGATAAGCCCCTGCGGGGATGGGCGCATTTGTGGAAAACAAAGGATTTTGAGCTGCGATGGGAAAATATAAGCCGCAGTAGGATGGGGAATTGTTATTACCTGCCTTGCAGGGTACTTTTTCCCGTGTTATAAAGTCACTTAAGCTGCAGTGGGAAAAATAGAGGCTGTAGGCAGGTGGGATTTATTGCCTACCTTGCAGGGTGGACAATTTCCCATGATTATATAAATGAAAGTGACTTAAGTGAAATCATGGGATTTTAGTGCCTACCTGCAGGGTAAAGAATCCCATTGCAAAAGTCAAATCACTTAAGTGGATCATGGGATTGTGGTGCCTACCTTGCAGGGTAAAGAATCCCATTATGGTGAAAATTCTTAAAAATGGAATTACATGTGCAAAAAAGTGTGCCCCTTTGGTGATGGATAAAATAAATTAAATTGATTATTTTTAATAAATTCTATCCTTGGAAAAAGTGCGCCCAAGCTTGAGGAGGTTGAAAAGTCAAAGGAGGATTAAAATAGAGCAATTAAATTAATTAAATTTTAATTTATTTAGTGGCCTGCCCCTCTCCTTGGAAAAGTGCGCCCCATTTGGGCATTATTTAATGATTTTTAAGGCATTAAATCATTGAATTAATTTCTATTTTCAGTGGCTATGGTCAAAGCACACTGTGAGGCTAAAGTTAAGTGCTGTGTGAAGGATTAAATGGATTAATTTAATTTATTGGATGGCTGTCCTTAAACATGCAATTTTTAAAAGAGAAAAACATGATTTTAATTAATTAATTGCCTTTAATTGTTAGGGCAATTATTAATTATAGAATTGTGAAGGTTATATAAGCATGGGCAGCCATATGGATTTATTATTCAACACACAGGTAAAGAATTGCAGCAAGGAGGAAAAGTGCGCCCCCTTTAGAAGAAGGATTTTGCACAGACAAATTGCTAACAAAGGCTAAAAGCTCCAGATTTGGCGCATGCTTTGGAAAAGGTTCATCTTCGTCTGCACAATGTTTTCACAGGTGTTAAAGGAGCTCAGGTGTTGATTGAAAGGATTCATGCTCTCTTTATGTGCAAATTAAACACCAATTTTTGGGGCAGCAGGCTTGAAAGTGCAGATTTTTATAATTTAAATTCACTATTCATGCTCCGGTGGCCATTTTTGTCTGAATAAATTGCAGGAACTCATTACAGGTGCTTTATAAAAGAAAAGGAGTATTTATCAATGTCCAATACATTGCAAATATCCTCCGAATCTGAAGAATTGTCCCGATCTGCACCAGTATTGAAGAAAGCAGGCCAAATTAGAAGAAAAAGAATTATTCAGACAAAAGATTGATAAAGCTAGGCGAAAGGAGATGAAAAAGAGCACGATGGATTCATGCATTGCTTCTAAACTCACAGACATAGGAGACACGGATCTAGGCCCAGAATCTCTTTTCTGATTTGATTGATAGATCCAGAGCTGGAAAGACTTCACTCATGCGTGCGGTCAAAAGTAGCGGAATATTCGAGCTGCAGCTTTCCCATGTACAGCCCAATTGGCCAGAGTTGTGATGGAGTGTGCTAGAATCTACCATCCTTCATCCAGATCAGTACGTGATGTTGCGGGAAAAACAATAATTCGTTTGGATGCAGAATTCTTCGATTATTGTCTGAAGATTCCAGTGCGAAAAGTGGTGACTTCTATTAGTATTCAGGATGCTGACAGTAGGTGGGAGAACATAAAGCTGACTGTGTGAGCATCATGAATAGCCGGTTCATGAAGAAGCCTAGATCCCCTTCCAGGTTCCCGAGAACTCTTCCACGATCCAATTTGGTGCAGGAGGCGGATGATATTGTCAAATTGCTATGCAGGTTGAATGGTGAAGCGAATGCCTACACTTTCCGGACATGGATGTATGCTTTCATCAGGACCATTGAAATCAACAAGGTTGATTCTATAATCAGTTGGTCAGAAATTATTAGCAGCAACATCGGTGAGCAACTGCGGAACGTAAAGCGTACCTTCAGCTTCAAGATGACTTCATACTTGGTATATGCTGCAGCTTCACAGGGTGTCTTTTCCAAGCTGGATAGATGTGGTATTCTTTCCAAGGATCCCATTTTCGAGTGCTACCCACAGCTTACTGCACCTGCGTGCGAGAAGGACTTCAAAGTGATCAACGATGGTTTCTTCTACGATTTCATCTGCAGGTTAGACAAAGACTTGAAGACTCACAGAGTAAGCAAGGAAGCATGGGAAGCAGTGTCCAAGATTGGCAGTGTATTCATCCAGTTTGCTGATTTCACATACCTCAGGGTTACGAGCTTTTCAGGTGAACCAACGAAGATGCCAAGGTACCCAAGTGACAGATTGATTGCCATGGAGCTAAGCAGGCAACTTGTGGAGTTACACGACCTTCAGTCGAAGCGGCACAAGTCTACGGGCTACTTCCCACTCACTGTGGGATATTACAGTTGCATCAGCATTCACAGAGCTCGAGGAATGGAAGCACAAATGTTGTCCGAGTATGAGCAAGAGTTCTTCCCTGCACGGCTTAATTTTGATCCATTCGGAATAGCCAGGAAGACAATCTCCCAGGAGTACGCACATGTACCTTCGCTAGAAGATTTCTGGATGAAGTGCAGAAGTGAGTACGAGGTCAGAAAGAAAGATTTCAGCAGGCTGTCGGCAAAGCAAGTATTTGACTTTGGTCTAGCGCGGATACCTGCGGATCTTAAAGATGATGGGAACGTGGTACTGGACACTTACCATCAAATGGGAGGAGATAAAGCTCTACTACAGGATAGCAATGGCGGCTGCAGCACAATAGAAGAAAGATCCGGAGCTGTGTTGGTGAGTACTTCGAGCTGGCTGCTAACGAGGGGATACTGCCTTGATGAAGTATTGATGAATCAAATCACGGGCAACTTCGGCGCAGAAGATTCCCTCAAGCGAAAACATGAAGGAGAGAGCAGCAGAAGGTCCGAGAAGTTGAAAGTACGCAGAAGATCTCAAGAGAAAGAGAAGACCACTTCTACGACCATAGCTTTGACTCCGACTTCTCCAGTACCTAGTGGATCACCAACTATTGCACCACAGCAGCAGGATGTTTCCATGCCTTCATTGAAACCAGCAACGTTCATCTTCTCTCCGCAGCCACTTCGTTCAGCACCCGTTCCAGAGGAGATGTTGAAGCTGCAGATGACGGAGTTCGAAAGAGCTTTGTCCTTGGATGTTTCAGAGGATGGCAGCCATGATACTGTAGCACTTTCTGATGGAGAGGATGCAGAGCAGGAAATAGTAGCGCACTCAGCAACTTCTCATTCTCCGAGAAGTAATTTCTCGGAATGGTTAGCTTTGCAGTTGGTTCCGGAAGCGAGAATAGAGATGAACTTAGAGGAACATGACTTGCAGCTACTTCAGGATCTGAGCAGAAGAGACAGGAGGCCTAAAGTTGCTAAAGCAACTTCTAGGTTGATCATCGAGGATTCGGGAGAGAAGTTTGCTGAGATATCAATCCCGGCGGAAGGAAAGGTAGAAGAGGAACTCACGGCAGAAGATGTGACAGTGACCCAAATACCACTCGGTCAAGCTACCACTGAAGGATTGAAGCAGGACACGCAGACGTTGCTGGATGCTTTGTTCCTTAGGCTTGACAGTGAAAAGGCGGAGAAAGAAGAGCTACAGAAGCAAATATCTCAATTATGTGAGATCATAGCCAAGGTTGCTAAATCTTCCGTTCAGCCCATTTCAGCGCAGGTGAGTGATCATCTTATGCAGGAAATGGAAGATGCAAGCAATCAAGTAAAGGCTATTGACGAATGGAAGGATCTGATTATTCGTCAAGCTTCTGTGCAACTTGGGGAAGTGCCAGCCCGCCTAAAGGTTATGAACGATGCAGAAAATCAACTAAAGCAACTGATAGAAAGCATAAAAGGAATAAATACAGTTGCAGAGAGTAACCTGAGTGTTTTGACCGAGATCAACAAGCTGCCGGGAGATGTATTGGTTGCAGAGCAAATTGTGCCGGATGGATCAGTCGAGAAGGGGAAGCAGCTAGAGTTTGCAGTATCTTTCCGTTTAGAGATCTGCAGAGTTTTGCTGAAGAGGATGCAGGAACTTGAGAGCAGAACATCAGATTTGCCGGATAGTGTTATTTCTTTCACTGAGGAAAGAGTGGATGAAGGTATTACTTCATACGTGCGGATTGTTTCTAACGAGGTGCATGATTCCCTGGAGGGTTCTCTTCTGATGGTGCAAAAGAGGATTGATAAAGCCACCAAGCCTTTCACGATGAACTCTATCAGTAGGCTGGTGACACTGCAGGTAGACATTGCGAGATTTGGGCCAAGTTTGGAAGAAGTGGAAGCATGCAGCAAAGTGTTAAATGAAGGATTGCTGCAATTCAGGACAGAAAAGGAAACAGTAGCTAAAACAGATGGAAAGATGCTGAACTATATGTTCGACAAGTATATCAGATATCAGAACAAGAAGAAGATGTAGATGTTACAGCTGGCATGAATTCTTCTATTTCTTTCTTCTTCTATTTTCTATGTTCCCGGATGAAATTGTAAACTTCTAAGTTATTGGTTTTGCAACCATTACTTGAAGTTATGTGGAACCTTTCTATTAGTTAAGTGATACATGTATCACTTAAGAAGAAGTTAGTTGAGGATGATTGCCAAATGTCATCTTTACTTGTTGTTCATACTTTAGTTCAGTTTGAGTCTTCTATTTGTACTTTCCCTCCTACATTCTATAAGTAGGAGAAGAAACCTCCGGGTTATTGATCGATCGGAATTTGTAAGAAGCAATCTTGTGTTCTAGACTTTGTGCTGAACCCCTGAGAGCCACTTGTTGCAGAGGAATACAAAGAAGCAGGTTTCCGGAGAACTTTGTGTCACGGTGTATTTTGTTTCTTGCTTCTAAATCTTAGATCTCTTAATAGACTTTGTGTTATTTTAGATCTAGATCTAGAGCTGCCTTTGTTTTATAATTCTGTGTGTTCAAATCTATTTGAGTTTCTTCTATGTGCATGCAATTAGCTCTGCAATCTACTAATTGGGATGCACATCTTCCTCATTTCTTCTCTGTAATTCCTTTACTTCCGTTCTTCTGTAATTTTCCTTTCTTAAACAGCTGCTTACTTGCTGCAGAACTTCTTAGTTATGGTTCATGAACTAAGTTGTTAAAGTAAAACCCCTAATAGATAAAAACACATTTATATTGACAAATCTGACACGGGAGCCTCACCGGTTAAATGAGGGAGATTTATCTCATGACTGCCTAGGTTTGATGCTATGCAGAAAATCTAGCCAACAACTCTGATCCTTATGTTAATAGGGGTGATGTTACAATGGAGGTTGCACTCCCACCAATATAATATGCTAATAACGGTGACACACCAACCTCCATCTTTAACTTAAACGACGCTGCCATCATCATCAAAGGGCAGCAACAATGACAACGACAATGGTAACGATAATAGACACCCTTTAAGCTGCGCCCTCTGTACACCTTACAATTACTTCCACACATTAGGTGCACTTTCACCTTTTGGAAAACATTGCACCTATTAAAAGTAAATTAAACGAACTACGTTGTGGGGAATCGGTCGGCTCTGGATTTTCATAAAAGTTCATATTGAATTGAAAAATAAGAGCAGCTGCTGAAAATCGTGATTTCAGAAACCAAATGCAATGATCTCTTCTTTCCTCCCTTTCTATGTTTTTAATACAAAAATGCAGATCTAAATAAGTACACCCAAAACAGCGATCTATTTCCCGAGGAAAAAAAAATGAATTTTGGGGGCGGCAAAAAGTATGGACTTCAGCTAAGAGCTCCAATTCCTCCGAAGAAACCATCCATACCTGCGCGTCTTCCATTGAGTTTCCAAAACAATGTTGACGAGGAGGACGTGGAGGACGAAATCGCTCGACAGGCCTCTAAGAAGAAATCCCACAAAGATGTCAGTGTTTTCATCCCATCTTCATGTATGCTGAATTTTCTTTCTTGGAATTTGCAGTGAATAAAAATCTATAAGCTCGATAGTGATGAATTAGAAATTTAGCTCTTTCCGTTTATCCCTATCTTTTTCTCTCACAGGGTTTACAGGGCGGTTACGGGGGTTTTCTATTGTTTCCTTTTTCGTTTCCTGGGTGTTTTTCAATTATTTTTGGGGTCATTCTAGGTTTTATCACTGGTTCACGTTAATCTATCTGTGCCAACAAAACACTCGCAATCAGATAGTTTCTGTTATTACTTTCATTCCAATTTTGCCTTCTGCAACATAAATTCTCGTTTTCAGTAAATGCCCAGATAATCCCAGACGACTATGTCTGAAAATTGCTAGTTATTCCACTGCTTGGGATTACAGGGAAAAAGAATCTCAATAAACATAAGCAAGCTTCATGTTCAGAATTCTTAAACTCATAAATCAAATTTATTCTCAGAAAAATCACTTAAAATATTAAGGACATACATGGAGCAGTTCAGGAGGAGCGCAGAGAAAATAGTGATAGGAATTGTTTTTATCTGGTAAATTCCCCTTGTGAGGTGATGCGGTTCTGCTTAGAGCAGAGGGGCTTCTCTTCTATCAAATTCACTTGGACTTGCTCGTTGGGGCATGCCACAACCAGCGTTTTATCCAATCTCAACACTTTATCATTTCTACCGAGAGATTTGAACCTGAGACTCCTCTTTTGGAAGCGCCAATACTTTTACCACTTAAGCTTATCACATTCTGATGGGTATTTTTTTATTAGTTCGATTTCCCACGTGCCTTGACAGCAGCCATCTCTGGTTTGTGTCCTCTGATTGCAGACCCTGGCTTGCATTCTTAACAACTGCCTCTCCTGCTATATCTTTTTTTCCTCCCTCTCTTATCAGAATAATGTCATTTAAATTTTAAATAAAGCATAGAAACTAACAAAAACTCTATTCCCGTGATACATCTACTCCAGTGGTTGTGCATGCTACCAATGTGACATCTGCCCCTGTGGCATCTAGAGCCAATGTCGCAGTACATATTACGTATAGAATTATTGTTTGGCTAGCTCTAGTGAATTATTTTTTAAGGCAAATGTGGGCATTTTAATGGGTTTGCTGCCCAATTGTAAAATATAATACAAAATCAACAATCTGCCAATAACTAATGAGACTATGACAGTTACAACTCACAACAATGGCAATTTAGTGGCACCAGAATGAGATTTTAATAAGGCTTAGTCAAGAAGCCCATTGTGTGGATGTCCAGCAATAATTGTAGTGGATGAGATCACAATTCATTGAACCATTTTTGTCAGACAATTTGTGTTCCTTCTGTATGCATCTGTATTTTGCATACATGTCAATTGACAACCTAAAATTGACAAACATCTTTCTTCCAATTATTTTTTTGATTGGGTCTGTATATAATGTACTAAAGTTTTGGAACATGTTGGAAAGATGATGGAATTGGTTGTTGAGTTTGGCTGTACATCTGCCAATTGCAATTGCATACTAAACTTAGAGGTGTTAGCAACAATCATATTTTGTGCATATCCAGCAATGTGCGGTCCATAAGACCTTTAATATTGGAATTTGTTTGTTAAGGCCTAAAAATATCCTCCAGAATAACTCCCTCCTGAAGGTTTTGGGTTAAATAGAGCACCAATGGTTCTTGGTCCGCCCGATTAACACAAAAAAATCTGTATTAGAATAATCGGGAAGGCCATAAAACTTTAGAAGTCAAGAGCTTGGCTGGTAACTACAAACTGCTCAAGGCATAAGTTAGCAGTCAAAGTCCATCACCGATGCCTCAGAAAACGGTAGATTAGCAGTTACCGTTTCACCATTTAGTCACATGAAACATTAAAACTGATCATTGCTTGTAAGAGGAGAAATCCCACAGAGAGCGTGTTTCCATTTCATCATATTTACTGACTTACTGTCATCAATTTACTCTGTCTAGGCAGTAAGAAATCACAGATAATAAAAGATCCATTTCCATATAGCAGAAGACTGAATAGTTCCCATCTATTATTCCATAGTAATAGCTGCATCAAAGTGCCGAGAGAGACAATCTATATCCTGGGTATTGAAACAATTTGTGTTTTGTGTTCAAAGCTTGGTAGTTGTCAGCCACCGGGAGTATGCAATTGCAGGTTGCTGAGTTGACAGTAGGGGCTTTTTGTTTGTCAGAATTGAAATGAAATTATATTAATTTCCATGAATGGCCAAAAATAGGTCAAATGGACTTGAGAATATGTCCAATTATAATAGAAAGTGATAGGGTAAAAAGGATCCTAGGAACAAAGACTAACTAAATAAAAAGAACAAAAGCACTGAAAATAAACAAGGAGGGGTAGAGCCAAAGCAGTGAAGTTCCAATCCATGTGGTTAAGATACCAATACAAATAGCCATGTGGGGGGGAGCAAGAACTCTCAAAGAGCACGGGCCGATGAAAGTAGGAAATACTGTTGGTAGTCCCATTAAACATCTCTCACCATGCCTGGGATAGAGGAAACATCTGTCATCGTCTATTGCTGTGAAAAGGCCAATGCATTATCTGATAATGCTCATTGGGGAGTATAGGGCTGAGGGGGCCAGGCCTGGATAACCCTGGAAGAAAGTAAAAAACTCCTAACCAGAGCACTCACAAAATAAAACAGATGACAAAAATTTGTTTTTGATTATTTTGATGGATCTTCTTGCCTTCCTCCAAATTTCTCAATTCGGCACATGACGGGAGGAGTCTGGAAATGGCTGCTAAGAATGGCTGACAATTGCTAATGGCATTTCAAAAATCTCCCTTTTACATTCAGATCTAATCATGCGACCACGTTTCAATATTTTACCGATATTGTGTGCTTCCTACATTGACCAAGCAAGGCAGGCAGGTTGTTCAGCACAATATTGTTAAATTATAAGCCACCTCAGTTGATTATTATGTTGTACTGCAAACCATGAAATACAAACAGGGATAATAGAGGAGATCGTGAATTGACAATAACGAGATAGGAAATCCATGTCTTTGGTGAGTTGTACATATAAAATATTTTGATCATGGCAATGAGACTCGGTGAGTTTCTGCAGGCTCTCGGACGAGTCTGCCAAAAAATAAGAAAAGAACATTAAAAAGCATTAAAAAAATCCGTATGTATTTTATTTAATTTTTTTTTGGCCGAGTGTTGACTAAGTTTTTTCGCCAAGTCCCTCTCCAAGTACAAGTCAAAAATTGGCTTGCTAAGTATTTGCTGAGTGTGATTCACATGGCTATGATTTTGATGTATCTTCCTACCCAGATCCAAAGCTCCCACTTGGGCAGCATTTGGCTTTTTGCATGCCAATTGCATTTGCTTACAAGCATCACACCCTGTCCCAAGATCTGCACAAGCTAAGAGGATGTTGGAAAAGGCTGATAAGAATGGCATTACACCTTCCAATTGCATTCACGTCTTTGAGGGAAGTCACTACTCAACATTTAACAAGTATGTGCTTCCGTTGCACAAGCCTTTTGTATTTCATGAGCGTCTGGAGTGCTGCCACAAAATTCATATCAGCGTAGACACAACCATGTCAGATAGAGGGCCACATACAAATCATCTTTTTAATGGATCTCCATGCCATGTATCAAAGCTCCATGTTTGACTCAAACTGGGCAAAAGCTGGCAAAGGAAGATGAGTTGGGCTTTACAATTTCAAAGCACAATCATTGTAAAATCCCCCAAAGCCCATTTTATGCATATCCGCCAATGAATGCAGCCTGAGAGACAACTATGCATCGAGACATTTTCTCAAACAATTTATATGTCGACTGCATGCCCAATATAACCAACATTTCACTAATAGCATATGCATCGAAATCTTGTTCCGAAGCTCCAGATTTGGCACAAGCAGGTCACATTCTGGAAAAGGTGAAGAATCTGGTTCTAGACATTCTGTAAACTCTAAACATTTTGCATTTACATCTTCAGGGCAGTCAAGGTGTCAATAAATAACAATTATCTGCTTCCGGATCATGATCCAGTGATATTTCTTTGATAACGGGTAAATTTGTAGATCAAAAAAGGAGGGAGAACAAGCTTGCCTCCACATATACAACATATAAGGGACACAATTAAGGTCGAGGAGACTAAGAGAAGTTGGGTCTGAGTCTCTTAAAAACAAATGGAATAATAAAGAAATCAAAACACAAAACCTGTAAAGCAAACACAACCACCGAGGGGTGAGAAAGTTAATCATCATTCTTGCCCCCTCCTCTGTACTGATTGTTACTGATCTTTTCACTGGCTATTCTGACCATTTCTTCGATTTTCTTACGGCTTTTATCATTTATGCATTGTCGTGGTTGTGGTGTTCATGCAATCACAGCTATTCTCAAACAATTCTACATGGATTTTGCTACTATCATCCATTTTTATGGCCATTGTGTAGATAGAAGATTATATATTGCTCCGTAATTTGTTGATTGCCTCAATCACCTGCACTGAAGATGGTTGGCTAACCTGTGGCCTTTCTTCTCCATTTCTTGCGGTGAATATTCATTGTTTTTTGCATAATTCTTGCTTGAAGGCCTTCCTTCTTTGCCAGTGGGGCTCATATGCTTTTTTTGTGACACTTAACTTTTCCCTGGCTAGACAATGGGGAAGGGTGTTTCTTTTTCTGGCCATTTCTAATGAGAGAGCTCAATGGATTGATCTTATTCTCGCGGTCCATCCTCATATCCTCATTGCTCGTTGAGCTGTCAGGTTCAACTGCAGAGCATCCTCGTTATTAAACATTCCTTGTTTCTTCCTTGTGCTCTCGCTTCCATCTGCAGCCTTTTTTACCACTGTCTGTCTTTTTATGGTACATGTGCGATTTCTCCTATGTGCCTTTGAAATCCCCTCCAAGGAAGCAGCAATCATAGAAGAGGAGGAATGTCCAGGGGAAGTGTACTGTCCATTGAAGCCTGTTGTGTTTTGTGCATGGATGAGTCATTTCTAGCTGGCGACGGGACAAAACTGCTGCAATATATCAGGCTTCCCGCTTGGATGGTGGAGCTCAGAAAGGTGGCGTCTTAGCACATTCTACTGTTGATAGAGCCTACTGTCAAATTCCATTGAGTTCTGCTGATGACATCTGGAAGGGTGCAGATTGGAAGGATGTGCAGGGTTTCAATGGCGACCAAGGTGCTGCAAATAATCCGAAAAGACAGTAGAAACTCAAGGATCTTGCAAACCACATTCGAAACAGAATAGAGAAGGCTCACAAGGGGGCTGCGCCATCCCTGAAAGTTGCTTGATGATTCCATTTCTTTGGCCCTTGCTAGGTCTTTATCAACCTTTGCTGAATCAATTGCAGTACATAAGGATCAGTTATCAGCAGACTCCAACAAGGCTGGAATTTCAATAACCACACACTGTATTAAGAAGAAGAACACGGGAAGTAAGATATCTTTCCATTTATCCATTTGAGATCTTTCCATTTATGCATGTCAAAAAGGCCTCTCAATTTTTGTGCCAGGGTGGGCCACAGCTCATTCGCTGAGCGCTCTGAAGCGATGTCTGAAAAATATGATAATGAAACTGGCTTTTGCTTGGGTGGCTTCTTCCGTATAATCCAGAAGTTTCTAGTTGTGAAATCCCTTTTTATTCATCATGTCTATCAAAATCTTTAAGTCCCTTTTAACCTCTATGTTCTCATATTTAGGAAATTAGGACGGTGAGCAAGAAAAATACATGCCACTAAACCTCCATCTTCAGCTGCATTTTTTGTCTGGTGGCCCACAAAAAGAGCTTCAAAAGTCTCAACTTCGCTGTGGCAATTTTTGATCATGCAACCTGTTCTTGACAATCCTGGGTTCCCCTTACAGACGTTGTCAAAATTGACCTTATACCACCCTTATTTGGGCAGTGCACACTTTGAGTCTGACCTTCTGCATCTGTACTTGGTTTTGGATAGAGTCAACCCTGCGTCCGATATCATCCCAATTTCATAGGGCTTGGTGATCTTTTGGGGCCTTAGACTTGCTGATACTAAGAGATTTGAATGTTTCTTTTATTTCTCCTCCAGTGAGTTAAGGTCTTATGCTGACCTTGAAATATTATTGAAGATTATTTTATACCTTTCCAACCATAAAGACCAATTGGCCATTGCCCACACCATGCTCAAAAAAGTACGCTCAACTTCCGAATTTTTCGCTATATCCCAACTTTCTATAGACCTTCGGTAGTGTTTCTGGAAACCCAATTCAGTGAAACTTCCTGAACATACCCTGCTATGTGTTTTAGGAAAACTGGCAGTTTAGGAGTAGTTGGTTAACATTGTCCGCCTCTTCTTTACACGAAATACATCACGAGAGGCCCTAAAAGTCTCTTTTTAAGGTTGATCTCTTGTTAGAAATTTTCTCTGTACAATAATCCATAAGAGTGCTTTTGTTTTTAGCGAAGATGTTGAGTGCCAACTTTTTTTGCCAAATTTCTAATCTTTGAGCAGACAGGTTATTCATAGCCAATGGTTGTTAGGATTACCTAAGGGGTGATTAATTTACCATAGTAATTGTAATTTGTAAATGAGTAATATACACCCACGTAGGTTATGTTGGTTAAGTGGTTTGTAATTTCCTTGATAAATAATTTCTAATAGATCTGGGTATTTAATCAAACCCTACGGCAGCACTATAAAAATTTGAACTTTTATGACAGTAGCAATAAACTGATTTTTTTAGAAAAAACGGTGAACCCCAATATGTAGAAAAACAGACCTTTACTCATTTATTTCAAATCAGCTCTAATGAAAATACCAAAATGTTTGAATACAATTATTTTTGTACAACTATTGAACCAAATGGAAAGATGGACATAAGATAAAAACATGCAAACTGATTTGACTGAAATCTGCCCCCAGACGAGCTAAAACAGCCCTGAATATGATGCCCTAGCTGAACTGAATGAATATTTGTACTCTGAATGATCATTGCAACCCTTGGATGGAATTGCCAAGCTTAAATATGAGGTTTTCTGTCCGCAGATCTGTGTGTAAATGAGGGTTTTTGTCCTCTATTACTGATGCAGAAGGTACTTGTAGATAATGAAGTAGTTGATAAATTTCCAAGATGCATCACAATAATCCCCAAAAACTGCTTTTATAACTTCTAAGGCCTTCTTCCAAAGTCGGCGCCCCCTTATGGAGTTACGTGCATGATCAATAAACAATATTAAATTACTTTATCTCCTCTCCAATGTTGGCGCCCCATCCTAAAACAGAAGCTTGATGCTCATGCAAGGCATTCTATCTTTGGCACCCCATAATAGAAGTTCATCATTCTATTATTATTTTATTCTATTTATGTTTTTTGGGCCCTGTTGGCGAAATAATTCGTTTGCAGTAGAGATTATTCTAAGCCCCTCTTTCTTGGGTATGGGGAGGCTCCCATTATTGAATGTAAACTAACTAAAACTGTGGGGTGGTTGTTAGGCTGGGGATCACACAAGATATCCACTAAACCTGTGGCAAAGTGCTTGTACAGTGTACAAGGGAGGAATTTGCTTGGGAAAGAGGTAAAGGGGAGTAGGAGAAATAGGGAGAGAGGGTTAATGTTGTGAGTAGACTTACAAAATTTCACACACATTAACCAGAGTAGGTCCACATTCAATTAGAAGAATTCAACCATGCAATCAACAATAAGACTAACAAATTGGAGACACAAAGTTCTATGAATTCATTAATCAAAGACACAAAGTTCTTTCTTGGTTATACAAGATTACAATGCTTGCAAAGTTGGAAAGTAGAGAAAGAGTAGAAGAACATAGGCAAGGAGATAGAAGAAATGTAGCTTTATTGCTTGTAGTAGTAGTGATACAAAGCCCAACAACTAACAACAATCAACAATTGCCAACCCTTTGGAATGGAGAAGCCATTCCAATTTATAGCATTACAAAATGTCTCTTCCTCTTCCCCCACATGACTTTTCACCTTTCCTCATCACTTGTGACCTTTCATATTCCTAGGGAATGAAAGTGAGCCTTTTTCTTATTAATGAAAAAGTACTCTTACAATGTCAAATTGAAGGTCACTTAAGTGAATAAGACAAAATAGTGAAAAAGTACATTCTTAATGAAGAATTAGAATATGAGAGAGAGAAGAAAGAAGGAGAGAGAGAAGTGGAGATCCGGAGACGGGAAATCCTGATGACGAAGAAATTTGCTTCTGATGGACCATGAATGAAGTTCCTCTCTCTTGACCACCTGTTGGATTGGAATACTGAGATTATAAACTCTTTCTTCTGTGAGACATAGACACCTTCTAGGGTATTGAATAAGTGTTCAAAAACACTGTTATAAGATCTGCACTGAGATGGGAACATGATGATCTTATTTGATCACAAGTAGGAGTTAGGACATGGAGATTACTACCTCACTCCTCTCGGCCTCGAAATTCACCTCCGTGACAAAGATGTCTCCTTGAATGCAATCAACCTCAAGATGCTCAAACATGTTCTTGCTTGTCTGTTACTCAATGAAAAAGGCCTTCTCCTCCAGATGGAAGGATTGCTCCCTGAATGAAATTCTTGGCCTCTGAACCACCCTGGTGATTGCAAATGCTTCCTCCTGTGAGTGTGGGCACACTCCAAGGCATGAATGAGTGTTCAAAAACACTACTAGGTGAATTACATTATGCGAAATTGAGATGATTGCCCGTTCTTGCAAACATGATGATTCTCGTTGAACACAAAGTTGGAGTTAGGACATGGAGATCATCCCCTTATCCTTCCTGGCTCCAAAATTCACCTTTCGTGACAAAGATGTCTTCTTTTTGAATGGAAACATACTTAGGATACCTGCACACCTTTTTGCTCATGCTTCTCATTGAAATAGGTCTTCTCAAATACAAGGAGGATTGCTCCCTGAATGGAACTCTTGTCCTCGTGACCTCCCGTTAAACTAAACATACTGTGGTGCAAACTCTTTCCTTTGTGAGATGGGGCACACTCCAAAGCATATTGAATGAGTGTTTAGAAACACTGTTGTGAGATTTGCATTGAGTGGACCTGTGATGCCTTCTTGATCCTGCAAACATGATGGGAGTACCTTGGTAGCCTTTGGTTCATGGGGACAATCTTTTGCACACACTAGTTCATTCCCTGACTTGTTCTTTGCCATGATGTGATGCACATGTTGTTCCTCCTCTTGGAAAGAGGATTGAACACAAGTTCAGAGTTGGAATATGGTGATCATCACATTCCTTCCTCGTGACTCTCTTGAACCTCACATTTCACCTCCGTGACAACTGCCCGAATGATTCAACCATGATGATTCCTTTTTGTGACAATTAGGATGAGTTGAATCATCCACTTCTTGCATCAAAGTGTGTCATATAGAATTCACCTCGAGACTGATGTTTTGGGAGCCTGCGAGGGACTTTCTCTTCTATTTGAACCATGAGACAACTTCCAGCCTTGCAATTGTGGCAAAAAGCAATGAGATGGGCGGAATGTGAGTTGATACAAGTGATTTGAGCCCGATTGCAAGACTTATTATTTTTAGCAGGTCCTGACTAGGATGGTTATTTTTAGTAAGTTTTCCCAATTTTCACTTTCTGATGGTTTTTGCTTGTTTGGAGTGCACGGGTGCTGAGAATTTACCATTTTTGGAAACTTACTATATTTGGACATGAAGCCTTGCACACTTACTATTTTTAGACTGAGGTCTTCTAGATGTTGGATTGCAACGAAATTGGTCTCAAAATTTTGGGTTTTACTTCAGGACCTTCTGCTCCAGTTTTTGAGGTTTTTCATTCTTTGGAACTCCGTAGATCTGAAAAGGCAACTTCTGGGCTGCAATTTTCAAACTTGGATGCTGTAAATTTACAGAGCATCAATGACAATGCTCTTATAATCAACTTGAAGGCATTTTTGGGAGGAATGCATTGGCAAAGTTTGATGGAAATTGGGTGCACGTTTTGTGAGATATGAGCAATTTCAGTTTTGGAGCTTGATGTTCTGGAACAAACCAGCAGCATACCTGTGCAACAATGGAGGTTTTGGAGGGAAACACAACATTTTGAAAGTTTGAAAATGACTAAGTGTTGAGGTGAGGAGAGTTATTCAATTTTCTTGCAAGTTTTAACTCACCCATTTGACCCGATAACTTAACTAGGGTTGGGATATGGTTGAAGTGGAGTTGCACCTGTGCAAGAGGGACAAAGGGGACACAAGGGACACAAAAGTGCGACTTGCACCAGATGGTGACAAGTGGCAACTTCTAGTTCCTTGTGGGTGAGATGCAGGGGATGGGAATGAGCACCCGGGGTTAAATTTGAGTTTTCAGGTGACTAGGAGCTACATGGAAGGGGGATTCACACTTTTGTGTCCCCCTTGTCCCCTTTGCACCTGGGGACAATGGGGACAACATGGGTGAAAAAATGCAACCTGAGTTCAAACACATGAAAGGGGGACAAGACAGAATGCAAGTTTGTGAAACCTAGGTGCAAAAGTGGTGAGGGGTGAGTTGCGAGAAGTTTTCCATGACGGGGGGTCACACTTTTGTGTCCCCCTTGTCCCCTTTGCACCTTGGGGACAAGCCAAGGGGACAAAAAGGGTGAAAAAGTGCGACCTGGGGGGTTAGCTATCATGAAAAGTGGGCCTTGCAACTTAATTCACTCATTTGCTCCAACTAACACCTAAGTGATGTTCTTAAGTGACGAAACTTCAAAAATGATGGGGGGTCGCACTTTGGTGTCCCCCTTGTCCCCTTTGCACCTTAGGGACAATCCAAGGGGACACCAAGGGTGAAAAAGTGCGACAAAAGTACCAGTTTTGAAATGCTGATGTCACCCTGCCGAGTGCAATTTGAGGACACTGAGAGTGCTTTTTCCGCCCCGGGAGCATGGAAGAGTGTTTTGGGGTCAAACCTTATATGATTTTGACTCCAAATCACCTGTTGAGATCATTCCAGCCATTATCAGGAGCCAATTTTGCCTACAATTTGATTTTTAGGGCCTATTTCATTCTTGACTCGAAGGGGCAGCTGCAGTGTCCTGGATTATCACAGAAAGATCTTTCAAGTCTTGGAACAAAATTGATGTTTCCATCATGTAGAGGGTTCCAAGAGCTTTCCGTTGATTATTTGTTTGCCTCCCAACTCCTTTCTGGAACTCCCAAAATCATCTGGACAAGTTGGCTTTCACCGTTGGAGCCTTCATTCCCTGTGCCCAAAATCACCCAATCTTGCTCAAGTTGTTCTTGACATTAATTTCTTCCACCAATTTTCCCTAAACTGCCTTGGATGACTTCATTGTTCTCCTACACAACTCCTTCAGATGATTTGAATCTTCCTTGTAAGCTTTCGGAGGGTGTTTACCAGTTGCAAAATGGCCAAAAATGACCCTTTCTAGGCCTTCCAGGAGACAATTGTTCTTCCTTGAATCTCAATGACTTCATTCAATCACCTTGGGCATATCATCCCTGCACATTAAACACACTTGAAAATCTTGTTAGCACGTTCCTTTGAGCCAGAATGAGGGTGAAATTGAGGACATGATGGTTAGAGGAAGGGTTCACAATGACCGGGAGAGGAAAATTTTCAAGTGGGGGCTTAGTTGTCATGGCTAAAATTTTCAATTTTGCATGCTAGACATTTAGCATGAAACTTTCGGTACCCTTCTAAGTAGCATCCTCTGTAGGTAAATCCTTCCAATGTACCAGATACTTTGTGATAATCTTTTGCTTTAACTTCTTTTATCCGAAATTCAAAATTACTTCAAGAACCAAAACAAGTTTTGCCTTCATCATCCAAAGGAGACGACTCAATGGAAGGAACAATATGCTGTCCCAAATCCTTTTTTAGGCATGAAACATGGAAAACATTATGTATCTTACTCTGCTCTGGCAAATCCAGCTCATAGGCAACCTCTCATATCCTTTTCTTAATCCTGTATGGTCCATAGAAACAAGGTTTGAGCTTTTCAGCTCCACTCTTCTTCAAAAAAGACTGTCTATAGGGCTGCAACCTCAAGAAAACCATGTCACCAACCTCAAAATTTCTCTCAATGTGGTGCTGGTCTGCTTAAATTTTTTGCTGGTTTTGTGCATGTTGGATGTTTTCTTTGAATATCCTTAATATATCTTGCCTCTATGCAACCAAGTCTCTTGCCCTCAGAGGGCACTCTACTATCTGCAAATACCAAATCCACAAAGGAAAAAGCATCATAACCATACAAAACTTTGAAAGCTGTCATACCCAATGGACATGTGATGAATGGTATTGTAGCAATGCTCTCCCATGTAAAGCCATTTGACCCAAGCTGATTGCTGCCATGCCATGCAATTCTTCAATTATCCCTCAATCCACTTATTCACAATCTCTGTTTGCCCATTTGTCTGTGAATGATAGCTGGTACTTGGAGTTAACTTCGTCCGTGTCAAGCAGAAGAGCTCCTGCCAAAACAAACTAAGGAACCTGCTATCCCTGTCACTCACAATATTTTTAGGCAATCCATGTAGCCTAAAACCCTCTCTGAAAAATAAATCAACAATCTGTGGAGCCAACTCAAAAGGACTAACAAAGAAGTGAGCATATTTAGTGAGTCAATCAACCACTCTGTACCTGTTATTATGTATTTTGCCCTCAAACATCTCATTAGTGTAACCATTCTTTATATACTCTGCTATTATCAAAACTTTCCAATCAGTAGAGATTTCAGATATAGAGAATAGAAAAGGTTTTGTGGATAAAACATCTGCTACAACATTATTCTTCCGTCTAATATACTCTATGTCAAAATTATAAGCATGGAACTTGCTCACCCACTTTTGTTGTCTGTCATTCAAGTCCTTCTGGCCAAGAAATAACTTCAAACTATTGTGATCAATCTTGACCACAAACCAAATATTGCCGGAATTTTGCCAATGCATACATGATGGCCAACATTTCTTTGTCGTAAATAGAAAGTCCACACTTTACTAAGTTTCCAGCTCTCAAAGGCTATGGGATGCCCCTTTTGCATCAAAACAGGCCCTAGTCCTTCCCCTGATGCATCATATTCTAACACGAAAGGAATAGAAAAATCAAGAACAACCAATACTAGGCAAGAATTCATTACCTCTTTGAGTTTATCAAAGGCTGCTTGGGCTGTTTTGGACTAGCTGAATGCTCCTTTCTTTGTCAAATCAATCAATGGGACACTAAGTTGTGAAAACCGTCTCACAAAGCGCTTGTAGTAACTGCAAAGACCAAAGAATCCCCTCGACAATGTTAAAGTGGTGGGTGGAGGCCAACCTAATATTGCTTGGATCTTCTCTTGAATAACCTGTACTCCTTGGGCACTAATAACCTATCCCAAGTGTAAAATTTCAGTCATTCCAAATTCACACTTGGATTCCTTTGCAAAAAGAGCTTGTTGTTCCAAAATTTCCAGCACTGTATCTAAGTGTTTTAGGTGCTCTTCCCAAGTCTTACTGTACACCAAAATGTCATCAAAGAATACCAGAACAAATTTCCTCAAGTGCTCACTAAAACAACCAGTGTTTTAAAAACCGGTCAAACCGGAACCGGAACCGGCCGGTTTGACCGGTTTGACATTTGAAATCACGAACCGGCCTGCAACTCGGATCGGACCGACCGGTTTTAGCCCAAACCGGTCAAACCGATCCGGTATCCTGAACCGGCCGAGTCAGCATTTCTTTCCTTTTTTGGCATTTTTTCCTTTTTTGGATTTTTGGTGAAAAAAACACAAGAATAGAATAAAATTTGCCATTTTTGGAAAGGGTCCGGGAAGATGTAGCAACAAAAACTTGCATGTGCCATTTCCATTTTGTGGCTCCGTTTTCAGGTGTCGTTTTCTCTAAAAGTGCATATTTTCTCGAGCTTTACGCATTGATGGCAATATTTTTCTTATTTTCATAAAATCTATTTTTGCACCTTTTTGGACCAAGACTTCTTGCAATCTTCTGAAAGAATCATGAGCTTTGATTGGCTTGTACTGTAAAGTAATTAAAATTACTAGCTAGCTTTCCAAAACTCGGCGAGTATTCTCCTGTGCTCAGACTTCGTCCCACCTACCAACCTTGGTCGCGATGCTTATTCAAATGTTGAGCACATATCAAGTTACAACAGATGGCAATAAGTTTTTAGGTTTTTGCTATGTTTAAGAGTCTTTTTTGTGTTTAAACTCCAATTTGCGCCATCCTCGAAGACACAAGACTGAAGACTATCGTAAAGGTGAAAGCATTAATAGCAATGAAAGAAAATGCGTGCAAATACATGGTTGATTGCCAATTGAATGCAAATTTATGTTTTAGGACTTAAAGAAATTGGAGTAGCTTTTGCCTAACCAGCTGAGTATTCCAAACGAGTATTGGCCAAATATTGCCGAGTTTTGCACCCTTTGGGGTCTGCCGAGTAGTTGCCGAGTGTGAGGATTCCAACTATCACTATATACATTAGCAAACTGAAAATGCGTATTTTGTGTGTAATTGGATTCAAATCATGGTTTCTAATTTTATCAAATATATTTACATTTCTATAAAAATGTACTTTTTAAGTGTTTTTTAGTAAACCGGATTCATAGAGTTTGAACCGGTCCGGTTCCGAGTTCCGGTCCGGTCCAACCCTTGACCGAGTCTTTTCCGAGTTCTCCTTTATTTTCCGGGTTCCGATTTTTAAAACATTGCTAAAAACCTGGCTATGGATTGGAAATGTAGTTGGAGTATTGGTTGAACCAAAAGATAGTACTAAGAATTCAAAATGCCCAAAATGACAATGAAAAGCTGTTTTGTGCACATCTTCATCTCTCACCTTGATTTGGTGATAACCGGATCTCAAATCAATTTTGGTCACCCAAAAATACACTGTTCCATTTAATTCATCTATCAATTCGTTGATCTTGGGTATTGGGTACCTATTTTTGATAGTCTTCTTATTAAAAGCACAATATTCAATGCACATCCTCATTGTCCCATCCTTCTTCACCAAAACAATAGAAGAAGCAAAAGAGTTAGAACTAGGCTGGATATGCCCTATCTTCAAAAACCCTTTGATTATCTTCTCAATCTCCTCTTTGTAAACTCTAGGATGATGGTAAGGAGTAATCATGATAGGTTAAAAACCTATTTCCAACTCTCTGATGTGTTGGAATTCTCTATTTGGTGGCAGTCCTGATGGTAAATCACTGAATACTGTACCATGCCTGTCCAAAATAGATTGTATATCTGCATGATAAGATCTATCATTAGTATTAGGAGTGGAAATACTCACCAAAATAATGGGCTTCCCAAGATGTTCTTTCTATTGGCCATACCATGAAGTACAACCTCTTCTCCATTGGTTTTGAATTTTAGCTCCATACTTTGGTAATTCTGTGTGAATTCCCCAATTGGATGCAACCATTGCACTCCCAAAAACCACATTGGTTTCTCCTATGCCTACCACATAGAAAGCATCACGAACCTTGTGCTTACCTAGAGTAATCTCCAATCCCTTCACCTTCTTGGTGCATGGAATAATAGAGCCACTAGCTATAGTAACATTAAAACCCTAGAAATCTTCTGTTTTCAATCCTCCTTGGGCTACCAAACCCTCATCAACAAAGTTGTGAGTTGCCCCACTATCAGTCAAAATAGTTATCTTATGCCCTTGAAGTACCCTATGAACTTTGAAAGGATGATACCTAGGAGCACCTGAAAGTGTAGCAAAAGTACCATCTAGAGTCATTTCTTCTCCCTTATTTTCAGCCTTCGGTTCTTCCTCTTCTTTGTCCACTTCCGGTTCCTCTTCTTCCCCTTCATCATCTTATATCACCTCTATATAGTGCACCTGTCCTTTGGGAAGACATCTATGACCCGGTCCCCAGGGATCTCTACAAGTGAAGCACAATTTCTTCCTTTTGAGTTCATTTCTTGTTTCTATCTCCTTACTAGTTTGGCTTTTTCTATTACCCATAAGGTGCTGGTTTTGGCTATGTTGTAGGCTGTCCTATAGGCTGATATCTCCCTTTTGGGGCTGAAGTCTCCAAGTCCAAAGCCTTATTGATGGCTTCTTGAAGGGTGGCAGGGATGAAAGCTTTCACTAAACCTCCAAAAAGATTCAGTTAAACCTTCCATGAACAAAACAACCAATCTCGTCTTTGTCACATCAGGTACCATCACAAAAAGCTTATGAAATTCAGCTACATAGTCACTTATTGAATGTAGTTGTTTGAGTTGAGCTAATTCTCGAAAATGAATTTCTGGATCAACTTTGTCAAATCTCTTTATTAAGCTGTGATTGAACTCACCATATGAGTGGATGCGATGTGTTCTTATGTGATTAGCCCATGGTACCACAACTCATGTGCTATACCTTTCAGATGAAGGGTTGCAAATTTGATGGCTTCCTCCTCCAACATGGGCTTGAGTGATAAGAAAGTATCCGAGTTTTGTATTCATGCACAAGTTGTACTCTGTAATGTCCCCAAATGGACATTTTTTACCCCCTAATGGATTTTTGGCAAAACCCCAATCCAAAGAACAATTTCTAAATAATTATAAAATATTACAATGTAGATCTGAATTTTATACATGCATGACGACTTGCATAGGAGATGAAAACCCACAAAATGAAAGACAAAACCACTAAATCTTTAAGGGAATCAACTCAGCTAATTTTATAAAGATGGAATCAAGAGATAAATACCATATTTGACCTCAAAACAGGAACTAGAATTATTTTATGTAAATTTGTAGACAATTGTCCTCAAACACAGCTGAAAAGTACAAAACCCTTGAGCCAAAAATTATGCAAGCTGGCTGATTTGACCTCTAAAAATATGACAAAGATGTTGGTGATGAGATCGGAGACAACCGTGCGCTAGAATGTATCAAACTCTATCAACTAGGGTGTAGATAACCCTAGATATGACTGCAAATGGAGGTAAAAATTTGCAACAAGCTTCCACCTTCAAACCCTTGTACAAATTTGCACTTTTACAACCTTCTATACTGCTGGAAAATTTTGAAAAACACCACTAACTTCGTGATTTGCAATGGAAACCCCTGTGTGGAGAATCCTCTCAACCAGGACTCCTACTAGATTTCTTAGAGGGTTTTCATCCTCAAGAGTGAATCTCTAAGGGTTTTTGTCCTTGGAAGATTATTGATGCAAGCTCAAAGCTTAACATATAAATCAGATTTTATAAAATAGACAAGGATGCCTTTTATAAGTAAGTAAGCTTGCTTTTATAGATGTAATGGTCTAAATAGCCACCCTCATCTTCCAATCAGATTGCACTTCCCGCATTTAATGCTTTTTTTACCCTTTTCATCCTCCAAAGGGGTCACATTTTCTCCTAGGGGAGAATAATAATTATAAAGTGGTATTTCTTTTTTTTTCTTATTTCACTTCATCACTTTATATTTTCCTTTTCTATTTTTAATTTGACTTTATCATTAACAAATTAATATAAAGTGCTTATAATATTATTTATATTGCACTTTTATAATTAATTTATTATGATAAGTTTCCCTTGCAAACACCCTTTAGCCGTCGGTAAACAAAATTGGGCTAAAGGTCTTCGACCGAGAAGGGGATATTACATACTCTTACCAGAGCCATCAAAAGTGACAACTTCCCTAATACTTGCTATAGGTCTCTTTGATTAGTTTGTGGCCTAAGATGAGCTCTTGGTCCACTCTTGCTTTACTTCAAATTTATAAAATTGGTGAGTGATATAGCCTCTCTAATCTCATCTGAAAGTATCGTGTACTCCTCATAGCTGGTAGCAATATCATCAACTATAGATGGCTGAATTTCCACCTTTGGAACTCCTTCCTCCCTACGAAGGAAATCATGTTGGAAAGGCCTAGTAATAGAATTGGTGATTGTCCTCTGAGTGTGTTGGTTATTGTTCACCTTGGAAGAACTTTCCCTCACCATTTGGAGCTCTTTGCACGTTCATGTTTTGTATGGTGTGGATTAATTGAGCCATCATATCTGCAAAATGTTTCTATCCCTTCACAAGCTTGTTGAAACGTACATATTTTGGGTCTTTGTTACCCATGACTTTTGGCTGTTTTGTAGGTTTCTTTTTCTCCTTTTGCTGGTATCTAACTTCTCTGTCATTACCCTGCATGAAATTCAAAACAACAATTTTTCTTTCTTTCTTTTTATTTTTTTCCCTTCCACAAGTTGGGAGGAAATTCACTCTGATACCATTGTAATATCCCTGATAAATAATTTTTAACAAATTTGGATATTTTATCAAACCCTAGGGCAATAATATAAAAAATTGAACTTTTATGACAGAAAAAATAAGTTGATTTTTTTAATAAAAAACAGCGAACTCCAATATATAGAAAAACATAATTTTACTTATTTATTTTAAATCAACTTTAATGAAAATACCAGAATGTTTGAATACAATTATTTCTTTACAACTATTGAACCAAATGGAAAGATGAACATAAGATAAAAGCGTGCAAACTGATTTGACTAAAATCTGCCCATAGACGTGCGTAAACAGCCTTGGTTATGTTGCCCTAGCTAAACTAGACAAATCTTTGTACTTTGGATGAACATTGCAACCCCTGAATGGAATTGCCAAGCTTAGATATGAAGGTTTCCGTTCTTAGATCTATGTGTAAATGAAGGTTGCCGTCGTCTATTAATGATGTAGAAGCAGAACCTACTCGCAGACAAAGAAGTAGTTGATAAATTTCCAAGATGCATCACAATAATCCCCAAAAACTGCTTTTATAACTTCTAAAGCGTTCTTCCAAAGTTGGTGCTCTCTTTTGGCATTACATGTATGCTCAATAAACAATATTAAATTTTTTTACCCCCCTCTCCAATGTTGGTGCCCCATCCAAAAATAGGTGCTTGATGCTCATGCAACCCATTCTATCTTTGACACCCCATAATAGAAGTTCATCATTCGATTATTATTTTATTTCATTTTTGCTTTTTGGGCTCCCACTTATTAATGCTCAATAAACAATATTAAATTATTTTATCCCCTCTCCAATGTTGGCGCCCCATCCAAAAATAGAATCCTGATGCTCATGCAACCCATTCTATCTTTGGTGCCCCAAAATTGAATTCTTTATTTAATTATTGTTTTATCTTTGGCGCCCTTAAATAGAAGTTCATCGTTGTATTATTATTTTATTTTATTTCTGCTTTTTGGGCGCCCCACTTATTAAAAGTATAATTTAAGTGTCCTTTTTCTAATTAAAATATAAAAGTACCCTTGGATCACTTAAATTAATTTATTTGCCTCTTCAATTTCCCCTTACCCTACAAAAAATAATAAGAATTGGCTTTAGGTATCTAGAATCAATTAATTTTGAAAAGGGGACATTACATGGTTTTATTATTTGTTAGAATAATATTTCATGTGTGTGATGTTGTTAATATTGTTAAACTTATAACCCTTAATTTCTTTTGGGTTTATCGTTCCAACTTCCTAGATTTTAGGAGCTTGTTATGGCTGCGCAATGCCTATATACATTGCGGCCAATCCTAATGAATGTAATGATCAGGTTTTTATTAATGCAATTTATGTTGAGTTAATTGTGACCAGCTTTGCTTAGATCATCATTTGGTATTAGAGCAAGAGGCCCTACGTCTTTGAGGAGGAAAAAAAGAGAAGGTTACAAGAAGAGCAAAAACAAGGAACCATGTGGCACCCTCGCATTCAAAGCCTTCTTGGTTCATCATTGCAGAAACCCCTTATGCTTTACATTCATAAACCTGTCCTGTAGACATGAGTTGCAGGTTTCTATATATATATTTTGCTTTTGCATTCTTTGATTAGCTCGAGCTCTCCTTAGATTTGTTGCGAGCTCAGTCTCCAGCTCGGCCTTGACGCCGACCTTGTTTTTCCTCTTGCCAGTGGTACACCATAGACCTTGGCTCGCTTAGTCTCCAACGGACTTGGTTGGTGTTGACACAACCCCACCCAACTCAGCTTTGCAGGTTCCAATATTGGTGAGTTCTTCGCATCAATTGAGATCACAAATTCCCCCGACTTGATTGCACCCCTGTTGTGCCTTGCCGAGCAGATCGAAGAGTTCCTTGTCTCCATGGTGTTCGATCAAACTCCTACTCAAACCTGAGTTGCATTGGATTTGACGCGGCTTTGAAGACCCTTGGCTCGACAACATGGTCTCTCTTCGGCAGCTGCCAAACACAAAAATTGTGATTAAAACGTGAAGCAAATCCTAAAAGCATATTCGCTGGTTTTACTCGCTCCTATCTCTAATTCGCCTCAAAGAAGTCTCACTTGCCATGTGGAGAACAATTCAGCTAACAGGTTAGTTCTTTTTAAGAAAAACAATACTCAAGTTTCTAAATTTAAAAATAAACCACTCTCTTATTATAGACAATGAGCTTGTTTGGTTGGCCGTCAAAAGGATGTGGTTTAAGCTCTTGAAATTTGTAGAACTTGGGATCGAAACCACAACAATGTGGGTTTGGATTTAAAAAATAAAATCATATGCTTAGCATTTAAAAGCTAAATAGAATTTAGTCTGCCTATGTTTTTAGAGGGCTGCATAGCTCACTTGGTTACACTCTATTACTAGAGATCAACGGGAGGTGGGAGATCAAGGGGTCAACCCCCACCCACTATAATTTTGGTTGAACTTCCTTTAATTAGATTTTTTTTTCAAAACATTGAAAAGAGGCATTTTTAAAAAAGTTTTTTTTAAGATGCCATAAAACCTTTTTTCAATTCAGGGGCTAAATTTAAATAAAATTTCAAAATTTCTCAGTTGGGGGGGGCAATATTTTCCCTCTCATAACAGTTTTTTTGTTGACTCTAACTTTGCGTAAGTTCCTTGAAATTGCAAAATTCTAAACAAAAATCGAGATTTTGGTCTCAACAAACGCAGTGTTTGGTATGTATGGTGCCTTTGGTTCACACTTATGGGTCATGCCGTCGCCCCTAAACTACTGCATCTAACGCCTAATATAGCTGCAACGATATCTATGGCATCGTCTTTGTAAATCGTTGGGGAATAATAAGGTCAGACTTTCATTGAACCATCCCTCCGTCACCCATTTGCCATGATCGTTTGACGTAAAATTTGATGTGTGGTTTTGGCTGCTAAGCAGTGCCACTGATTAGGCAAACCCCTTTCACGTGTTATCTTAGTACCACACACTGCTCTCACGTGCATTAACATTTCTGTCACGTACCGTTGGGTATTATCGACATGATGAGCTTCTTCCACGTACAAACGAGTATATCAGAAGGGTTCGTGTATTGAGAGGTGTAGTATATTTTACTGACGGTATATTGAAAGGACGACTTGTTTGGAGTGATAAGGAACATGTGCATCTCCTGCAATTTGCAAAAATGGCTGCAAATGCTCAGAAACTCTTTCTGCTAGATTCTCAGCTCCTAATAGGATATAATTATGTTACATGGAAAACATAGATTAGAACTCCACTTGAATTCAAAGACATATGGAATGCAATTGACATCTCCTTCATTCGACCTGAACATGCTGCTGCACAATGGCAGTTTGACAGAGCTTATTAGAAGGAAAAGTTGATCATAGTGTTTGGATTTTCAAACGAGGTGCAACCCCACATTCGTGATGCTAAAAAACCCAAGGAAGCATGGGATAAACTAAACATAGTTTATGAGGCAAAGAACAAGAATACCATCCTCCATCTCTAGAGTCAACTGCATTGTCACAAATTGAAAAATGGTGAAAAATTGAAGCCTTTTTAAGGCGTGTTGCAACTTTGAGGGTGTTACTCCAAGCATTGGAAGTGGAAGTGTGTTGGTTAAATAATTTGTCACAGTGCATATTATTGGTTTCACCAACGGTCACAGGGCTAAGCCCCTCCTTCTTGGGTATGTGGAGGCTCCTATTATTGAATGTAAACTACCTAAAACTGTGGGGTGGCCATTAGGCCGGGGATCACATAGGAATACTCCACTAAACTTGTTGCAAAATGATTGTACAATGTACAAGGGAGGAATTTCTGTGAAGGGAAGGTAAAAAGGAGTATGAGAAATAGGGAGAGTGGGTTAATGTTGTGAGTAGACTTACAAAATTCACATGCATTGGCCAGAGTAGGTCCACATTCAATTAGAAGAGCACAACAATGTAAGTCAACAACAAGACCAATAAACCAGAGACACAAAGTTATGCAGATTCATTAATCAAGGACACAAAGTTCCTTCTTGGTTGTACAAGATCACAATGCTTGCAAAGTTGGAGAGTAGAGAGAGATAGAGTAGAAGAACATAGGCAAAGAAATAGAAGAAATGTAGCTTTTATTTTTTGATGTAGTAGTGATACAAAGCCCAACAACTTACAACAATCAACAATTGCCAACCCTTTGGAATGGAGAAGCAATTCCAATTTATAGCATTACAAAATGTCTTTTCATCTCCCCCCACATGAATTTTCACCTTTCCTCATCACTTGTGACCTTTCATATTCCTAGGGAATAAAAGTGAGGCTTTTTACTTATTAATGGAAAAGGACTCTTACAATGTTAAGTTGAAGGCCACTTAAGTGAATAAGACAAAATAGTGAAAAAGTACATTCTTAATGAAGAATTAGAACATGAAGAGAGAAGAAAGAGGAGAGAGAGAGGAGGGTTGATCAATCTGATGAAGATGAAGCCTTTGTCGATGAAGAACTTACTGACTTGAAGCATTGTGATTACAATCTCCTTCTTCTGTGAGATATGGAAACATTCCAGGGCATTGAATAAGTGTTCAAAAACATTGTTATGAGATCTACACTGAGATGGGAACATGATGATCTTCTTTGATCACAAGGTAGGAGTTAGGATATGGAGATCACTACCTTACTCCTCTTGGCCTTCACAATTCACCTTGTGACCAAAAATCAACTCCAAGATGCTCAAACCTTTTCATGCTTGTCTGTTACTCACTGAAATAGGTCTTCATCTTCTAGATAGAAGGATTGCTCCTTGAATGAAATTCTTGTCCTATGACCACCCGTTGAATTGAAATACTGTGATTGCATATGCTTCCTCCTGTGAGGTGTGAACACACTTCAAGGTGTTGAATGAGTGTTTAGGAACACTACTAAGTGAATTGTAACATGTGAAATTGAGATGATTGCCCATTCTTGCAAACATGGTAATCCTTTTGAACACAAGGTTGGAGTTAAAACACGGAGATCATCACCTCACTCTCCTTGGCTTCAAAATTCACCTCTGTGAAAAGATGTCACCCTTTTGAATGGAATCAACTTTAGGATGCACAGACACCTTCTTTCTCATATGCTCCTCATTGAAATAGGGCCTTTTTCAAATACAAGAATTACTGCTTCGTGAGTGAAACTCTTTGCTTTAGACCTCTTATTGGAATGAAAAACATTGTGGTACAATCTCCTTCTTCTATGAGATGTAAGCACACTCCAAAGTATTGAATGAGTGTTTAGAAACACTAGTATGAGACATTGCATTGCGTGGACATGTGATGACTTCTTGATCCTACAAACATGATGGTCCTGGGTACCTCAGTAGCCTGACTAGTTCATCTTGACTTGTTCCTTGACATGATGTGATTCACATGATGTCCCTTCTCTTGGAAAGGGATTTGAACACAAGGTCAGAGTTGGGATATGATGATCATCACCTTACTCCTCGAACTTCACATTTCACCTTTGTGACAAAGACTTCATCTCCTTAGATGAAATCAACCTCAGGAGACCCAAGTACCTTCTTGTTCACTCTTTCCTTGTTGAAAATGTCTTTTGCTACAAATGAGGAAAGGAGAAACTCTACATTCACCATCACACTCAGTGAACACATTGCCATTCCAGATTCTGAGGAGATGATTGGGAATTGGGGCTCACTTTTACAGACCCTGTTTGATATTGCTTTCCTCTCATGGTCCACATCACTTTGAACATGATGACCCCTTTGAACCTCATAATTCACCTCTGTGACAATTCCAAAATGATTCAACCATGATGATTCCTTTATGTGACAATTAGGATGAGTTGGATCATCCAACTTCTTGCATCAAAGTGTGCCATATAGAATTCACCTTGAGATTGATGTTTTGGGAGCCTGCGAGGATTTCTCTCCTATTTGAACCACGAGAAAACTTCTTGGCTTTGAAATTGTGGAAAAAATTAGTGAGATAGGTGGAATGTGAACTTGATGGGAGTGATTGAGTTTGATTGCAAGGCTTTCTATTTTTAGCAGGTCCTGACTAGGACAACTATTTTTAGTAAGTTTTCCAATTTTCACCTTCTGATGGTTTTTGCTTGTTTGGAGTGCATGAGTGCTGAGAATTCACCATTTTGAAACTTACTAAATTTGGACATGTGAAGCCTTGCACACTTGCTATTTTTAGAAAGGTGTCTTCTGGATGTCGTATTGTAATGAAATTGGTCTCAAAATCTTAGGTTTTACTTCAAGACCTTCTGCTCCAGTTTTTAAGGTTTTTCATTTGTTGGAGCTTCATAGATCTGAAAGGAAACCTCTATGGGTATGCAAATTTCTTCTTGCTGCTGTAAATTATATAGAGCATCCATGGAAGTGCTCTTACAGTCATCTTGAAGGCATTTTTGGAGGAGTGCACTGACAGAGTTTGATGGAAATCAGGTGCACCGTTTTGGAGATATGAACATTTCTCGGTTTTGGGGCATGGATGTTTGGAATAAACCAGAAGCATACCTATACATCAATGGAGGTTTGGGAGGGAAAAACAACAATTTGAAAGTTTGAAAATGACTAAGTGTGTGAGGTGAGGGAGTTAGTCATTTTTCTTGCAAGTTTTAACTCAGGTTTTGACCATGAAGCTTGACCGGGGTTGGAGTGTGGTTGATCTTGAGTTGTACCTGTGTAAAGAGGGAAAAAGGGGAAACAAGGGACACCAAAGTGTGCTTTGCACCAGATGGTGACAAGTGGAAAGCTTCTTGTGCCTTAAGTGAGAATGAGATGTAGGGGTTGGGAAATGGCTTCCGGGGCTAAATAGTTGGTTTTGATGTGACTGAGAGATCAACTGGCTGAGTGGTTAGAATGGGGGGCGCAATTTTGTGTCTCCCTTGTCCCCTTTGAACCTATTGCACCTTAAGGGGACAATGAGCTCCAAAATGTGCCATGGGTTTGAGTTCATGAGAGGGGGACAAGCTGGAGTGCAAGTTTAAAACCTAGGTGCAAAAGTGATGAGGGGTGAGTTGCAAGGGAGTTGGTCAAGAGGGGGGTCACACTTTTTGTCCCCTTTGTCCCTTTGCACCTAAGGGGACAACTGATGCTCCAAAATGTGCCATGGGGTCCAGTCATCATGAAAAGTGGACCATGCAACTTAAAAAAGAAACTCATTTCCATCCTAACACCCCAAGTCAACTTCTTAAGTGACACAACTTCAAAACCAATGGGGGAGCACACTTTGGTGTCCCCTTGTCCCATTTTCACTTTAAGGACAATCAAAGGGGACAAAAATGCTCAAAAGTGCTCATGTCATTTTTAGGATGCTGATGTCACTTGCCAAGTCCAAATTGGGACATGAGAGTGATTTTTCTACCCTTGGGAGCATGGAAGAGTGTTTTGGGGTCAAACCTTATATGATTTTGACTCCAAATCACCTTGTTGAGATAATTAAAGCCATTATAAAGATCCAATTATCCCTAAAATTTCATTTTTAGGGCCTATTTCATTCTTGACTTGAAGGGGCAGCTGCTGTGTCCTGGATTATCACTGAAAATATTTGAGTTTTGGAACAAAAATGATGTGTCCATCATGTAGAGGGTTCCAGATAGCTTTCCATTAATTATTTTTTTTCCTCCTAAATCCTTTCTAAACTCCCATAATCATCTGGACAAGTTGGCTTTCATCGTTGGAGCCTTCATTTCCCGTGTCCAAAATTACCTGATTTTGCTACAAGTTGTTCTGTGACTTCAATTTCTTCCACCAATTTTTCCTAAACTTTCACATTGACATGAATTCATTTTTCTCCTGACACCATTCCCTGATGATTTAAATATTTCCTATATGCTTCCATGGAGGGTGTTTACTAGTTGCAAAATGGCCAAAAATGGCTCTTTCTAGGCCTCTAGGAGCAAGTTGTTTCTCATTGAATCTTAATGAATTCATCAATCACCTTGGGACATACATCCCTACACATTAAACACACTTGAAAATATTTTTAGTATGTTCCTATGAGCTAGAATGAGGGTAAAACTTGAGGATAGGATGGCTAGAGGAAGGGTTCACAGTGACCGGCAGAGGAAATTTTAAAGTGTGGGCTTTGTTGTCATGGCCAAAATTTTCAATTTTGTATGCTAGACATGCAGCGCGACAACAAACTGGTTAGATGACTCTCTTGTACCCATCGTCTTGAGAGGACTGCCCACCTCATATAAGATCTTTGTGACCACTTTGAATGTCGTGGGACAAACAACGACCGTTGAGAAGTTGGTGAACATGTTGCAACAGGAAGAGTATATGCACACAACAAAAGAAGAAGAGTAACATGCTCTTGCTGCACATTAGAAAGGGAAAAGGACCCACGAAGTCTTCAATACAACCCCAGAAGTAGAGTAATCGAAATAATTAGCAAAAGAACAAACAACATAAATACTATTGCATTTGTGGTAAAAAAGGCCATGGATTGAAAGATTGTTGGTACAATGTATTCGAATAGGGATCATCCACTGGAAAGAAGCCCAATAATTAACAATCGTCACAGGAACATAAAAAAGGAAACTGGAAGAAAAAGAAACCGCAGCAACAAGGCAACATTACCAACGAGGAAGACAAACCCTTAGAAGAGGACTTCTTGTATGTTGTCTAATCACACGAGGAATTAATTTCTCAAAGTTCTATTTGGTATATTGACTTAGGTGTAACCCGACACATGACTGGAAGAAAAAATTGGTTCTTCATTTTGAGAGACACCCAACAAAAATCATGTTTCTTTGGGTGATGATACCTCTTACAATGTCCAAGGAATTGTCAACATCTCGTTACCCCCTTGGAACACATTATTACAAAATCACAGAAGTCCCGTATGCTCCGGGACTTACCAAGAATTTGCTCTCTATTAGTCAACTACTGGAGTACAACGTGAAGGTTGATTTTGCCAGCTCAACTTTGTAGTGATCACTAATGATAACCCTCGTAGATAGTAAATTCTGCTTGCCTTCAAAGTTCCAATGCAGCTGGTCCTTCCTATTGGTATTTTGAAATCCCCAAAATTTTCATTGATTTGTCAAGCCCAACTATTACATGGTTATTTGGCACTTCTTGAAAATCCTTCCAAATCCTTTTCCTAACCCCATTCTCCTTTTAGGTCTCCCTATAGTTTCTCACTCTATCTCCCCCACTATCTTTTGTCTTCCATTTACAACTCACCAATCCTTCTTGTCCAACAAGAGGGTATTCATGTAGCCAATGCATCTTCCCCAATTCTCAATTCTCTAGAACAAACATCTCAACACCATGCTATAGGATACACAAATGTTATTCGATATTGCCAATGCTTGAGGAAGGGTTTAGGATTGTAAATATTCTCTTTGGTTCCCCGATGTCTAGATACTTCTTTTGTCAAATTGTGATTCATAAACTCTTAGATTCTTTGTACATTCTCCAAGATAATTTAGGACCTAGTGCCTCATTTTCTAGGGAGCTATTTTTAGTGCCTGTTCCTTCGAACTCTTTTAGAAGGTGCACGTTTTGCTAGGCTACCAATGGAAATTTTCTTTGATCTTCAGTCGCTCACTAGAAGAAATTTTGGATGCTCGTCTTTTTTCTTTAAGAATCGTAATTGGGGTTTTAGGATAGAGAATCAATAAACTGGGAGTGACTGGAGGACTCACCGAACCTTCTTTAATCTTCCTCTCGATGATAACACATTCTCTTTCCAGCCCCTTAGTTTGCTGTTAGTTCTACCCATCAAGCCTTCACATAATGATACCTTAACCCTACGTTTGAACAAAGGAATAACAAGGTAGGTTTTTGGGGAAGGAAGCCCTTCCATAACTCTGTATGTGGGAAAAATAGAGTTGGATATTCTACGGGATATTAATGAAAAAGGTTCTTGATTTTTTCCTATTATTCCTTTGGCCAGAGGCCACTTCATAAATTTTGAGTCTCCTTTTTGTTGTAGTTTGGTAATGACAGATGATTGAAGAGCATGGTATCATCCACAAACTACATATGACTGACACAACTTCGAGCCTTATATTTTCATCCTTTCGAGCTCTTTCTTAAGGGTTCTTTCCAGAGCCTTTTCCATGATGATATATAAATATGGGGATAAGGGGTTTCCTTGTCTGAGCTCCACCAAAAGAGGGGAAAAGCTTGTAAGAGGAACCCATTCACAAGATCCGAGAACTTAGGAGTGGAATAACATTCCTTTACCCAAGCTCTCCACTTTGCAGAGAAGCCAATCCGATCCAATATCTTGTCCAAAAAGACCTAATTCACCTTATCATATGCTTTAGATCATAGTTTGCATACCTTGGGGAGTACTCCCCAAGCTTGTGAGTACTTGCCCAAATTATCCTACGACGAGTTTTCGCCATTAAAACTCTTGAGTTTGGGCAGGTTTTTTGAGAATACTTGCTGCCCAATTTTGCACCCTGTGTAAAATTGAGCAACCTGCAAAATATAGATTTTACAGATTTTGGAGCCCCAGTAAAGAAACTGAAGAGAGAGCGGGGCAGATTACACAGGTCGCAAAATTTCGGACTCCGCCAGGATGCTACCAGCCGATACTTAGATGTTACCGGTCTGTAACAAGATGGCGGGATGACGACAACGCAAACAGTTGGGCGACGACATGATTCAAGGCGCCGATAGCATGTACGGATGCTCACAACCAGTAGCAAAATTCATCCGACCGACCGGCAGCATGTGTGCTACCGTCCGGTCGCGGAGGCAGACGGTGGTCAGGCTGCGAAGGCGCAGGTTGAGGCAGTGTTGTAGATGGCGGAGGTACGAATGCTATTGATTGGTAGCGGGGAAATGTGCTATCGGCCGGCTTGCATGAATACGTAATTGACTAACAACAGGAACGCAAGGTAGAAAATATGCAACCGACTGTCAGCGGGAAAGCAAGTAACCGACCAACTACAAGACCAATATTGACGGGCCTGACATTAATGAAAG